>CM050412.1:37954735-37967235 GCA_027564155.1 Gymnocypris eckloni scoliostomus | reverse complement strand
AAAATAAATTCATTTCCAGTTAGATCTTTACAGTTTTTCCTGTGTGTGTGTGTGTGTGTGTGTGTGTGTGTGTACTAAAACTTTATCAAAATTGTAGTGAAAACAGAAAATATAAAAATAATATCTACTGTACAGTATCTCAAAATATAAATAATATACACTGTAAACAAAAATCCTGTTGTTTTAACACAAATTCAGGCAGCTCTGGTTGCAAAACTTATTTTGTAACATACTGTAATAATGTCAATTATAATTAGTTTTGCCCTCTAAACTGTACATTTAACAGTATTTTACTGTAAAAAATAAATTCATTTCCAGTTAGATCTTTACAGTTTTTCCTGATGTGTATTACGGGAACTTACTGTTAACCTATTAAGTTTTACGGTTACAAATAAAATCTTTTTTTTTTTACAGTGCAGTAGTATATCAAATTAACCAAAAATACTAATACATAAATAAAACTGATGACGCATCACACATAGGCAGCAGAGGAAAAAATATAAGTGCAATCTGTCACAATTCAAACACTCTGTCAATGATAAAACATCTACAGTAAAATCAAACGTCTACCGTAAGATGAGCAGAATACACAGCTTCTGAATGAATGCATGGCAATATTCGTTCTATCATAAGCATGTAATTCCAGCATCTACCAGCTTAACAAAGGCCTGACCAGCACAAAACACAACATGTGTATTCATGTCTGCACGTGTTCAGATCTCTTCAGTCTGTGTGGATCGGTGTATGTGTGCAGTTTTAAGAGATAATGACTGATCTAATATGCAAATAAACCAATGGAAACTGGCCTGTAGAGCAGCTGCACACCACACAAATGAGCAGCATGGAAATAATACTGGAAACAAACCATCAACAATATAGACGAGACAAAGCAACTGTGCAAACGAGCCTAGTTTAATTAGCTAATTACCACCGCTTGCTTGTATTATCATGCATCATCAGTTTCATCTGTAATTAAAAATGGCCAGAAAGTATGGTTTTTACCACGGGTTGAGTATTTAATATTACATATTTAAGCAAGTCATTAAAACGAAAGTTTGATAAATAAATAAATAAATCTCTTGAATATTAAAAACACTGCTGTTTTTGGTTCCAATGGGAATTTATAGAATATGTATTTCTCTCTGAAACTGATGATTTATAAACTGATCCTTAGTTACTGATCACTTCCAATTAATATCACTTCTTTTAACTTTCAAATATGCATAAAAATATATAAAACAACATTTTTGTTGCTAATAACTGTGCATGCAGATTTATGTCCTCAGATAAATTAAACATGTATTTATGATTTATTTTTTAGTTTGATCTATAATTACATTCAAAATGGTTAAAAGAAAAACGCGGTTAAAGATGTTTTTGGTTCCAGTGCTTTTTTATTCATATTTACAGTATTGTATGATTGATATTTCAATCTGAAACTGAAGGTTTACACACTGTTTATTAGTTATAGATCACTTATTAAATTCTTATGTACTTTGCTCCAGACAATAAATGAAGTGGAGCTGGACATCATCATTGTGAGACGAATACAATATTCTAGTGTGCTTTAAACAAGATCTTATATGAGTCCACACGTCTGAACATGTCCAAAGAAACACCCAGTTTGACAAAGCTGCTTTTGCCACATTAATGACCAGTGTCGGGGAAAGATACTTTTAACAGTAATCGTTACAATATTGCGTTACGCTCTAAAAAAGTAACTAATTACGTTACTTAGTTACTTTTTATGGAATGTAATGCGTTTACGTTACTTTTTAAATATGAGCAGGGCTTGATTGTTTGTTTTTAATACAAGAAGTTATATTTATAGCAAATATAAAAGCTTTCACACCAAAAAGTGTCCTGAATAAAGCTCAGACTGAAGGACGAGTAAATCACGTCTGTACAGAAGAACACAGGAGAAGATCAACACTCTTCAGAAATAAAACACAATGATAGTTTATCTAAAGTCATGTTTATTATTATTATGATTGAACTGATCATCAAAGATCAGCAAACACATCGGTTAATAAAATGAGATTAGATATATTTGTGTTGTTTAACATATTTAATTATTGCAGGTTTGTGTCATATTCTGAGTTTGTATTTCACTGTTTTAATTCATTTTGATGAATACTGAATCTGTTTTTTGTGAGTGTGATGAATTAATACACATTCATATTTAGTCTACTACAGTAAGATCATGTTCACACGGCGCTCCGTCATCAATAAATGGAGAAAAATAGCTCAGATATTTTCTAGTAAATTAAAAAGTAATGCGTTACTTTACTAGTTACTTGAAAAAAGTAATATTATTACGTTACTTGTAATGCGTTACCCCCCCGACACTGGAAATAATGCTGCTTGAGTCTTGGGAACGCCGGACAATGGTGTGACAGAGAGAGGCCAGTTCAACCCGAGTATCAGGTGACACGAAACATGATCAGTCTCTCTCTCTCTCTCTCTCTCTCTCTCTCTCTCTCTCTCTCTCTCTCTCTCTCCTCTCTCTCTCTCTCTCTCTCTCTCTCTCTCTCTCTCTCTCTCTCTCTCTCTCTCTCTCTCTCCCTCTCTCTATCTCTCTCTCTCTCTCTCTCTCTCTCTCTCTCTCTCTCTCTCTCTCCCTCTCTCTCTCTCTCTCTCTCTCCCTCTCCCTCTCCTCTCAATTCAATTCAATTCAATTCAAATGAGCTTTATTAGCATGACTGCGTAGCACAATGTTGCCAAAGCATCAATATATATACAGTATATACAACAATAACATAGGTAAATAAATAACAACATAAATAGTAAATAAAATCAAAATCATTCTAAATAGATGAAAAGATCAAGTTGGTCAGTATCAAGGGAATCATGTTGAACATCTAACATTATGAATGGTTAACACATATTTAGCAGCGAGTGCAGTTGTGTTCTCATCTTCTCCGAGTAAGAAGGGCATTATATCAGAATCACTGAGCTCTGTAAATGAAGGGATCAGGGCTTTAAATCTGGGGAGAAATGTTTCCCTCACATGGAGATATTTGGGACACATCATCAGAAAGTGTTTCTCATCCTCTATTTGCTGTAGATCACAGTGTCTACAGATCCTCTGCTCTCGCTCGCTCCATGTTTGTCTATGTCTTCCTCTCTCTATCTCTAGATCATGGTCACTTAATCTGTATTTGGAGAGGATTTGTCTTTCTTTAAATGGTTTAATCAATAAATAATTGGCAAATGTAGAGGTTCTGTTTAGGGTTGAGTAGCATTGGAGCTTATTTTGAAGGTCAAATTGTATTTGTAGAGATTCATCATGAGTGTCTTTTAGATTTGTGTCAATTTCTTTGATTATGGTTCTGGGGGTGAAGCTGTAGTCGGTGAGGAGCTGGGTTTTATGGACGAGCTGATGAGCGAGTGTGTTTAGAGGATGAGATTCTGCTGAGGTTTCATTGGCGAGGAGGGCTTTATATTGGATTGAATCAGGATCAGATTGATGGAGGTGATGCCAGAACTGAACACATCTCTTCTGGATCTCAATCTTCAGTGGGTATAAGCCTAATTCAGCTCTGCAGGCATCATTGGATGTAGATCTATGGACCCCTAAAATGTTTTTGATAATTTCTAGTTGTAGTTTTTCTATTGAAGTTTTATCCCAATTTTTAAAATTGATTACTGGTCCCCAAATTTCACTCCCGTACAGTAGAATTTGTTTAATGATTGCGTGGTATAATTTAACCCATGTTTTAATTGGTAGTTTTAATTGGCCAAACCGTGATTTGATGGCATAAAAAGCCCTCCGGGCCTTCTCATACAAGGCCTTCACAGCCAGACTGAAGCCCCCCGATGCAGAGATCTGGATGCCCAGGTAAGAGTAGCTGGTGCTGTGCTCCAGAACTTCTCCTCCGTAACTGAACTGGTATCTGCTTCCCTGAGACCTGGCCTTCTTCTGGAACACCATGACTCTGGTTTTGTCCAGGTTGACCGTCAGAGCCCATTCCTCACAGTACTGTTCCAGCAGGGCCAGGCTGTGCTGGAGACCTCGGCTGTGGGGACATCAGAACCAGGTCGTCCGCATACAGCAGGCATTTGACTTGAGTCGTGTAGAGCGATGCCGGGATGTTGCCGGGCGGT
Organism: Gymnocypris eckloni scoliostomus; assembly: GCA_027564155.1. NCBI lineage: Eukaryota > Metazoa > Chordata > Actinopteri > Cypriniformes > Cyprinidae > Gymnocypris > Gymnocypris eckloni. Next base: position 37,963,128 of record CM050412.1, on the reverse strand, counting down.
CCAGAGCTTCTGCCAGCTCGTTGATGTAGATCTCTCTCTCTCTCTCTCTCTCTCTCTCTCTCTCTCTCTCTCTCTCTCTCTCTCTCTGTCTCTCTCTCTCTCTCGTCTCTCTCTCTCTCTCTCTCTCCTCTCTCTCCTCTCCTCTCTCTCTCTCTCTCCCTCTCTCTCTCTCTCTCTCTCTCTCTCTCTCTCCCTCTCACTCCCTCCTCTCTCCCTCTCTCTCTCTCCTCTCCACACACCCTCTCCTCTCTCTCTGTCCTCTCTCTCTCTCTCTCCTCTCTCTCTCTCTCTCTCTCTCTCCCCTCTTTCAGACTCACTTCCTGCTGATAAAAACACAACTGCATCCTCCTGAGATTCCTCCAATCACACATTTACACATGCTGCCCTCGACACAATGAAGCTGCTTCAAGAGGATTTCCCCAGACAGACCATAATAAACCAGCACAGGCTCTCAGTGCACTTCGTATATGTCATGGGTGCTTGCACAGAAACTTCTCTTATATACTTACAGGCTTAGTGAATAGAATTATCAACAGCTATGTTGATTAAAACAGGTTAATGAATTGGAGTGTTAAAAGTAATTATAAATACATCTTTCCAACAGGAGCTGATTTGATTGCTTTACAGTATTTCTGAATTGCTAAAACACATTTTTTGAATGTTTCTCTCGCTTTTTCAAAACCTTACACACAAATCACCAAACTTAAGCTACACTGTCAAAACCTTTGACTTGTCTTGCTATATCAAACAATTGCTTCAGAACGATGTTATCTTTACCCAAAACCAAACTCGGTTTTCAGATAACACACACATCCAGCTAATGCATAAACACTACACAGCAGTCATTACACACTACAGAGATAAATGCAAAACACTGCACTCAGGGCAGAAATTGTATTTATTATGAAGTACTTGCACAATCCTGCACACATATAAATGTAGTCACAAACAAAATATGCAGCAGATCGATAGCAAGCAATGTCTTGGAATCATTCTGCCTCAGCATCATGCCTCTGGGCATGGTCAGGCCACAGGACCTCGTCAACGTCACAGGCAATCCTGTCCCTTGCTAAACAGCGGGAAAGAATCCTTTAGCATGCCGAATCCAACCTTGAATCGCTTCCACTCCAATGTTGTCACATGCTGCATCCATTGACTGAATGAGATTTTCCTGTGCATAAGATTTCTGTCATAGACCTTCCACCTCCATGCAGAAAAAATTATTCAATGGGATTAAGGAAGGGCGAGTATGGTGGGAGGGCACATTTATAAAACGTGGGTTATTTTCAAACCACTCACGAATTCTAGGACCACGGTGAAAGTTCACATTGTCCCAGATTACCACATACATGGGATGCTCTGCCTGCTCATCACCTCTCTGTTCACGTCTCAGTAGTGCTTCCTGTAGAGCATACAGAAACATTATAAGATGGGCAGTGTTGTAAGGCCCTAAAGTCACATGGCGGTGAATAACCCCGTAGCTGCTGATGGCAGCACATATGGTCATGTTGCCACCACGCTGCCCTGGCAACTCTACAATGGCACGCTGACCAATAATGTTGCGGCCTCTCCTTCTCCTCTTGGTGAGATTGAAGCCAGCTTCATCCAAGATGATGCACTCATGAGGCCTCTTCATGGAATCCAGTTGAAACATTCTCTATAAAAAACGTAAATGACATAGCATTCCAGGCTTCATGCCTCTGTATACATGTGCTGCATTACATTCAACACAGTAAAGATGTACAGTAACTCAATAGTGCTGTATAATCTCTGGACATGATTACTTACTTGTACATATTGATATCGCAGCTCTTTTACCCTTTCAGAATTTCTCTCAAATGGTGCTCTGTAGGCTTGTTTGAGACTTATCAGGTTGCGTTTCAGGACACGGTTAATTGTGGAGAGACTCACACTGTTGATTCCTTCAAAATTCACGTTGTCTTCCTCAACTCGCTGTTGTATTTCACGCAGACCAATTAGATTATTTTGAAGGACCATATTGACAATAATGGTCTCCTGCTGTTGTGAGAACATACCTCTCCTTCCACCGGCATGTGGCAGTCTTTCAATTCTAGGAAATAAAACCTCGTTAGAATTGTACAGACAGGCCTAATGCAGTGAAATGCCACCAAATATGTACAATACATAAAATACTATTATACAAGTATATCACTGCAAGAAAAGGGCAAATTTTTTTAGATATGTTACAGTAATTTACTGAGACGTTTCACGACTGTACATACTGTACTGTAAGTTTGAGGGACCACAAATGATAGTACACTTACCTGTTCTCTTCTCTGAATGTCCTGATAAAGGAGGCCACAGAGAACCTGCTTATATTTGGTTGAACCTGATTATATTTGGTCCTGATTCCCTCATACTCATTCCATGAACCAGAACATGGTGTATGATTGTTGCTCTAATTTCATTGGAAATGATGGCTCTTGTTCTTCCTCCTCCTCCTCCTCCTCCTCCTCCTCCTCCTCCTCCTCTGTCTCCTCCTTCGTCTCCTCCTCCGTCTCTACTTCCTCTGTCTCTTCTTCCTCCTCTGTCTCTTCCTCCTCCTCCTCTGTCTCCTCCTTCGCCTCCTCCTCCGTCTCTACTTCCTCTGTCTCTTCTTCCTCCTCTGTCTCTTCCTCCTCCTCCTCTGTCTCCTCCTTCGTCTCCTCCTCCGTCTCTACTTCCTCTGTCTCTTCTTCCTCCTCTGTCTCTTCCTCCTCCTCCTCTGTCTCCTCCTTCGTCTCCTCCTCCGTCTCTACTTCCTCTGTCTCTTCTTCCTCCTCTGTCTCTTCCTCCTCCTCCTCTGTCTCCTCCTTCGTCTCCTCCTCCGTCTCTACTTCCTCTGTCTCTTCTTCCTCCTCTGTCTCTTCCTCCTCCTCCTCTGTCTCCTCCTTCGTCTCCTCCTCCGTCTCTACTTCCTCTGTCTCTTCTTCCTCCTCTGTCTCTTCCTCCTCCTCCTCTGTCTCCTCCTTCGCCTCCTCCTCCGTCTCTACTTCCTCTCTTCTTCCTCCTCTGTCTCTTCTTCCTCCTCTGTCTCTTCCTCCTCCTCCTCTGTCTCCTCCTTCGTCTCCTCCTCCGTCTCTACTTCCTCTGTCTCTTCTTCCTCCTCTGTCTCTTCTTCCTCCTCTGTCTCTTCTTCCTCCTCTGTCTCTTCCTCCTCCTCCTCTGTCTCCTCCTTCGTCTCCTCCTCCGTCTCTACTTCCTCTGTCTCTTCTTCCTCCTCTGTCTCTTCCTCCTCCTCCTCTGTCTCCTCCTTCGTCTCCTCCTCCGTCTCTACTTCCTCTGTCTCTCTTCCTCCTCTGTCTCTTCTTCCTCCTCTGTCTCTTCCTCCTCCTCCTCTGTCTCCTCCTTCGCCTCCTCCTCCGTCTCTACTTCCTCTGTCTCTTCTTCCTCCTCTGTCTCTTCTTCCTCCTCTGTCTCTTCTTCCTCCTCTGTCTCTTCCTCCTCCTCCTCTGTCTCCTCCTTCGTCTCCTCCTCTGTCTCTACTTCCTCTGTCTCTTCTTCCTCCTCTGTCTCTTCCTCCTCCTCCTCTGTCTCCTCCTTCGTCTCCTCCTCCGTCTCTACTTCCTCTGTCTCTTCTTCCTCCTCTGTCTCTTCCTCCTCCTCCTCTGTCTCCTCCTTCCGCCTCCTCCTCCGTCTCTTCTTCCTCCTCTGTCTCTTCCTCCTCCTCTGTCTCTTCCTCCTCCTCCTCTGTCTCCTCCTTCGTCTCCTCCTCCGTCTCTACTTCCTCCTCCTCCTCCTCCTCCTCCTCCTCCTCCTCCTCCTCCTCTGTCTCCTCCTTCCTCTCCTCCTCCGTCTCTTCTTCCTCCTCTGTCTCTTCCTCCTCCTCTGTCTCTTCCTCCTCCTCCTCTGTCTCCTCCTTCGTCTCCTCCTCCGTCTCTACTTCCTCTGTCTCTTCTTCCTCCTCTGTCTCTTCCTCCTCCTCTGTCTCTTCCTCCTCCTCCTCTGTCTCCTCCTTCGTCTCCTCCTCCGTCTCTACTTCCTCTGTCTCTTCTTCCTCCTCTGTCTCTTCCTCCTCCTCCTCTGTCTCCTCCTTCGTCTCCTCCTCCGTCTCTACTTCCTCTGTCTCTTCTTCCTCCTCTGTCTCCTCCTTCGTCTCCTCCTCCGTCTCTACTTCCTCTGTCTCTTCTTCCTCCTCTGTCTCTTCCTCCTTATCTCCTGCCGTCCATTGTGAAAATCACACATGCCATTTGGATTTGACATGGCTTTATATCCTGATTACTGATTTGGTGCAACACATTACTGATTTGAAACAGATGTGTTCAATTTTGAGTGCTTGTGTGTTACCGATGACAACAGTGTGTTGCTTGTGTTTCACTTTTGGGGTGTGTTGTGCCATTCTCAGTTGAAGTGCACCACAATGCTACATGTGCTTTGTGAATGACAATGTGTTTACAGTTTTGCACAAAGAGTGATTCCGATTTGCTAGTTGTGTCTAACCACATGAGAAGTGTTTAAATTTCTGCAAACTGTGTGATTCAATCAATACATTGGTTTGTACACTTGCAACTTTGGTTTTGCAAATGGATTTTAGTGTTTTAGCAATTCAAAAACTGTAACTTAATTCCATTCCAAACTCTTACAAGAGCTTTCATTGATTACGTTTGTATTTCAGCTCACTTAAAAGGACCTGCAAATGCACTTCTGAACGTACAAACATATTCGTATTTGATCAATTCATCTGAGCCCATAAATCTGCATGCATAATAATAGGAGTTGTATTTATAGTTTTATGCATATTGTTGAAAATGTAAAACAGGTGCTTGATTAAAAGTATATTTTTCCAGTGTTTTCAGTGCATCAGTCTTTAACTTTATCAGTTTGACAAATATTCAGTGGTGCCAAAGCACATGTTGGGACAAGTTTGCATTGCAAAAAATAAATACAAATGTATTACACTCAGTTTAAAGTTTATTTAAACACTTTTTATTGCAGTTCACTTAAAAGGAGCTGCAAATGCACCAACAGTTTATTGTTTATGATTTTTTCCTGAGCTCATAAATCTGCATGCATCATATAGCAACAGTTTTAAGTAGTTTTTTGTGCGTTTTTTGGTGTGCATATTTTTGAAAAGATAAAAACAGGTGCTTTATTAAAAGTATATTTGTTTCCAGTGTGTTCAGTATGCAAGAGATTTATGAAGTGCATCAGTCTTAAATATTCAGTGGTGCCAAAATGCATGTTGGGAAAAGTTGCATTGCACTTTTAATTTTTTATTACACTCTTACAAGTACAAAGTTTATTTGAGCACTTTTTATTGCAGTGAAATTAAAAGGAGCTGCAAAAGCATGTATGAAAGCGCAAACATCCTGTAAATGGTTTATGAATTCATCTGAGGTCATAAATCCGCAGGCATGATAATTAGCAACAAGTAGGTGGTTAAAATAGTCGAGTGCAGAATGTGATGAAGTTATCTCTCAGGAACGCCTCTGCTCACGCGGGGGGAGGGAGGGAGGGTTCAGTGGGCGTGGCTTCAGATCCTAACCTGCGCTCTCGCGCGCGGAGGAACGCCTCTGGTCACGCGGGGGAGGGAGGGAGGGTTCAGTGGGCGTGGCTTCAGATCCTAACCTGCGCTCTCGCGCGCGGAGGAACGCCTCTGGTCACGCGGGGAGGGAGGGTTCAGTGGGCGTGGCTTCAGATCCTAACCTGCGCTCTCGCGCGCGGAGGAACGCCTCTGGTCACGCGGGGGAGGGAGGGAGGGAAGGTTCAGTGGGCGTGGCTTCAGATCCTAAACTTCGCTCTCGCTCTCGCGCGCGGAGGATCTGGTCTGGACTGCTGCTGGATTGATCTGAGCTCAGCTTCGCGTTGAATCTCCGCCGTTGTTCGCAGTCATGAGTATGAACGGCTCGCAGCGCGGTCTCAACATGATGGGCCGCCGCACCGGATCGCGCAGCGAGCTTGTGGCGCAGCGGGGGAATAATGGTTCAGTCAGGAGTATGTGGAGCGATACAGCCACAGTCTCTCCAGAGGCTCGACGAGCGCCGGCCAAGTGTGAGTAAACACCTGCTACTGGCGCGTTTACTTTCTGTCTTCTGCTGCTTACTTTGACTTTCTTTCGGAAAAAAATCTCAATTTTGTTTGTGAAAGTTTCAGCAAGTTATTCAAAAGCGTTCATTACAAAACAAACATAATGCTAACACAATGTTGCATATTTATATTGTTTAAAAGCGTTTAAAAATAGTGTAAAAAGCACTAGTATGTAACATGGACACTAATGTTAGTATTTGTAAGTATTTTTTATCGACTGTTTTTGTGTTGTTGTTGAAGTTTCAGCACATTTTATACACAGAAGTTAAAAGCTTTACAATACAAAATAAAATGATAAAAAATGCTATATAATTTAATATATAAATATTTAAATATTGAGTAATTTGAAAATAAATAAGAACTAATATGCAAATATAAAATGGACAATAATGTAATATTTATTTTTTAATATTTAGTAATTTGAAAATAAATAAGAACTAATATGCAAATATAAAATAGACACTAACGTAATATATTTTTCCCGATTATTTGTTTTATTCGCAAAAGTTTCAGTCAGATTACAGAAGAAAAAAACTGAAAGTTAGAAAAACACCAAATGTTAAACATTTATAGATTTTGAAATAATTCAAACAAATTTAATAAAAAAGAGCTAGTATGCAAATATAACATGGACACTAATGTAACATTTCAGCGATTTTTATATAGCCTATAAAATCTAAAAGCTTAAAAATACAAAAATAAATGTAATACACAATGTGAAACAATCACACAATATTATTCAAAACACAATTTAAAGGAAGTCTTTAAAAATATATTTGCTCGTATAGTATTTGCTCCGAACAATGCCTGGAACTTTGTGTCACAAGCACTTCCTGTGTCCGTTTGCCTCGTTATAATGCGGCGCTTATTGTATTCCTCAAGTGTTAGTCGCTTTGGATAAAAGCCAAAATTAATAAATGTAGGCTAAATGTATTTATCAGAATTGTTAAAATCAAAAAGCACTAGTATGCATGTTTTTTCTATGATTTGTTTTTGTTTACAAAAGTTAAAGTAAAAATGTGAAATATGAATTGAATTATTAAAAAAAGAAGATTTGAACAGACTTGTAGAATACAGAACTTGTTGAAATCGAGAGATAAAGTGTTGATCAAGGTGTGACTGTGTTTCAGGCACATGAAAGGCTCTGTGTAGAGCTGCAGGGTTGTGTTCAGGATCAGTGTAGTTGTGTAACACAACCCCTGCGGATACTGCGCAGCTCCTTTGTTTCGGTGTCTGCACGAGTATTACTCTTTCAGACGTGAGGAGCCTCCTGTAGATCTGACCGGATCCTGTGGGAGAAGGCTCTGTGTAGAGCTGCAGGGTTGTGGTCAGGATCAGGATCAGTGTAGTTGTGTAGTTTACTTTGCTCTTTCAGACGTGCAGTGTCCTGTAGATCTGACCGGATCCTGTGGGAGAAGGCTCTGTGTAGAGCTGCAGGGTTGTGGTCAGGATCAGGATCAGTGTAGTTGTGTAGTTTACTTTGCTCTTTCAGACGTGCAGTGTCCTGTAGATCTGACCGGATCCTGTGGGAGAAGACTCTGTGTAGAGCTGCAGGGTTGTGTTCAGGATCAGGATCAGTGTAGTTGTGTAGTTTACTTTGCTCTTTCAGACGTGCAGTGTCCTGTAGATCTGACCGGATCCTGTGGGAGAAGGCTCTGTGTAGAGCTGCAGGGTTGTGGTCAGGATCAGTGTAGTTGTGTAGTTGTGTAGTTTACTTTGCTCTTTCAGGCGTGCAGTGTCCTGTAGATCTGACCGGATCCTGTGGGAGAAGACTCTGTGTGTAGAGCTGCAGGGTTGTGTTCAGGATCAGTGTAGTTGTGTAGTTTACTTTGCTCTTTCAGACGTGCAGTGTCCTGTAGATCTGACCGGATCCTGTGGGAGAAGACTCTGTGTAGAGCTGCAGGGTTGTGTTCAGGATCAGTGTAGTTGTGTAGTTTACTTTGCTCTTTCAGACGTGCAGTGTCCTGTAGATCTGACCGGATCCTGTGGGAGAAGACTCTGTGTAGAGCTGCAGGGTTGTGGTCAGGATCAGTGTAGTTGTGTAGTTTATATTGCTCTTTCAGACGTGCAGTGTCCTGTAGATCTGACCGGATCCTGTGGGAGAAGGCTCTGTCTGCGTATCCAAGCGCTCCGCACAACTTCATGAGTCATTCGACAGCTACTGGTCATAAACATGAATAACGACTCCGTTGTGCTTTCATATGCATATTCTCCATTCAAATCAGACACCTCTGCTCAGCTGGGTTGAAAAAGGGCTGCTTTTTATTTGCTTATTTGTAGAACTTTTCAACAGAACATTTAACTCAGTTTCAACTTTGTATCACTCGTTTGCTCAGAATGCCTGGTCAAGATATTATCGTAAAATA
>CM050412.1:37942235-37952235 GCA_027564155.1 Gymnocypris eckloni scoliostomus | reverse complement strand
GTGTCTGTGTGTGTGTGTGTGTGTGTGTGTGTGTGTGTGTGTGTGTGTGTCTGTGTGTGTGTCTGTGTGTGCGTGTCTGTGTGTGTGTGTGTGTGTGTGTGTGCATGTGCTGCAGGGTGGAGATGCCAATGCTTTTACTGAAGCTCAGAACTGTCTGACGTCTGCTGTAAATATCACTGAGGAGCTCAAAGGCGTGGCTATGGACCTGAACCAGCAGAACCTGTCGTCTGAGGGTGTGGTGTGGAGGTGAGACACATGCAGACACTTACTGTTCCTGCACGCGTCTAAACACACACACTGTACACTACTGGACCAACCTTTCAAATAATTGCCATTTTTAAAAAGAAGTCTCTTCTGCTCAACAAGGCTGCATTTATTTGATCAAAAATACAGCAAAATTGTGGAATATTATTACAATTTAAAACAGCTGTTTTCTATGTGAATATCTGCTCAAATATAATTTATTTCTGTGATGCGCAGCTGTATTTTCAGCATCATTACTCCAGTCTTCAGTGTCACATGATCTTCAGAAATCATAATAATATACTGCTCAAGAAACATTTCTGATTATTATCAATGTTAAAAACAGTCGTGCTGCACAATATTTTTGCTGAAATGGTGCTGTAATATTATTATTTTTTCAAATAAATTATTACTTTTACTCAGCAAAGGTGTGTTAAATTGATCAAAAGTTATAGTAAAGACATTTATAATGTTTCAAAAGATTTTAATTTTAAATAAATGCTGTATTTTCTATTCATCTGTGAATCCTGAAAAATAAAACGTATCATGATTTCCACAAAAATTAGAAATATTTTTGATTTCTGAAGATCATGTGACACTGAAGACTGGAGTAATGATGCTGAAAATTTAGATTTGTTCACAGAAATAAATTACATTTGAACATATATTCCCACAAACAAACTCAAATTTTTACCATATTTTTAATCAAATAAATGCAGCTTTGGTGACCAGAAGTAAAATATTACTTCTGAACAGTATTGTATTATTCTGAATGTTTTGTCTTGTCTAAGCACAGCTCCTCTGTAACCGTATCTTCTCTCCGTCTCTGTCTGTGGACAGTGTGAATATGTTTTCTGAGCAGATCAGAGATCTCAGCATGGCTCTGAACAGTCCTCCGCTGCAGCAGAAGTGGAGCAGCAGGACGATGCGGCGCAGCGGGAGTCGTGAAGAGCACAACCGCTACTTCACCGAGGCCATGTCCTGGATCCTTCAGCAGAAGGTAAACAGCCGTCTCTGTGTGAGAGCGCAGTGTTTTATCCACCAAGTTTTCCATGTCAAACAGCACTGGGGGGGTTTGCAGGAGATGACATTATAATTAAGTTGCTTTGTTAACATTGCAATGACTTTAATGTACTTTTTATGGGCTAGTTAATAGCAACATCATCAAGAGACTGAAATACATTGTGATCATTTTTAGCCATATCGGTTACAATAAAAAGATAAAATGTTAAAAAACAAAAACGTAAACAATAAATTAGTGCAAACAAATGTATAGCTTAAAAATATAGTTATAAAATATTTAATAAATATGAAAAATAAAGAAAATCTAAATATAAACTAATGTGAAAAATTTGGGATCTGGACGTTTTCAAATGTTTTTGAAATATTTTTTGCTCAACATGGTTACGTTTATTTGATCAAAAATACAGTAAAATTGTGAAATAGCATTACTATTTAAGATGCTTGTTTTCTATGTACATTTATTTTAAACTGTAATTTATTTCTGTGATCGAAGTTTATGAATTTTCAACAGCATTACTCCAGTGTCACAGAGATCATATTCCAAATATTTTAGTGGAAACCATGATACATTATATATTTTTAGGATTCACCGAAGGCTCAAAAGAACAGCATTTATTTGAAACTGAAATCTTTTGTAACATTATAAATGTCACTTTTAACCCACTACGTGCAGTCCTGTTAGTGTACTGTATGAGATGTTTAATATTAAGTTATGTGAAGCAGGGTTCCAACCAATGAGATTTCACTGTGGGCGGAGCTACTACTACAGCTTGATGTGCCATAAATAGAAATCAACAGATAAGTGCTGTTCTGTTCAGTCAGGCCTAGATAAAGACACAGTGTGAGTGTTTGCCAGAGCGAGAGAAAACGAAAGAAAAACTCTGAGCAGATGAAATGAATCTTTAGAGATTAGAGCGCGGCGTCCTGCCAGAGAACACAATCCTGTACCTGATAAACTCAAATCAGACCCAGCATGCCTCTCTGTTTGCCACCGTTACGCTCTGTCTGTCTGAGTCTCTCTCATGTGTCCTAAAAGCCCAGAATTCCTCAGGCTCCCACAGGGGTCAAGAACACGGCTGACACTCCTTCATCGTTAATGAATCACAGACGCTTGCTGAAGAGCACACTGATATTGAGTGGGCTGGAGAGAAAAACCAGGCAGTGTCAGCATATTTTGTAAAGATATGAGCTAACAAATGTTATGTAACATTAATAGAAAATTTATTCATTGTTATCTGGTCTTCACTAATGTTCTCAAGATGTTAGCACCAAAATAGTATTTACTTTTCACTTTCACTTTTACTTTTATTGTCACATCACCACAGCACAAGTGCCTTGGTGAGTGAAATTCTTGAGAGCGTGCTCCAGACAGTGCAAAAAAACAATTTATATATAGACAGTACATACTTATACAGAAGACAATGTGCAGAGTACACATGCATATACTCAGTACACACAGTGTACTATAAAGACATACTTACAGTTATCAATACACATTATACACCGTATGTACACGTCTATACATAGTAATATGTGAAGGTGCAACAGATTATGCATATGCAGTGTCGTGGATGTGTATTGTATGGTGTCCAGTGATAGCAGATAGGTTGTGTTAGTGCAGTGTGTGCGTGTAGTCCAGTTGAACGGTGTTAAAGTGCAGTGCATGGCATGTTGTGTGAGTGGGAGTGTGATGTAGGTGAGTTATTTCTGACTGTTCATTAGCCTGATAGCCTGAGGGAAAAAGCTGTCCCTCAGTCGGCTAGTGCGGATCGGATGCTGCGGAAACGTCCCTGAGGGCAGCAGAGAGCAGTCTGTGGGACGGGTGGCTGGAGTCTTGATAATCCTCCGGCTTTCCTTGTACACCGCCTGGTGTAGATATCCTGGAGGAGGGAAGCTCACCTCCAACAATGTGGCGGGCAGTTCGCACGACCCTTTGCAGAGCCCTGCGGTTGCCAGCGGTGCTGTTTCCAAACCAGGCGGTGATACAGCCGGTCAGGATGCTCTCCACAGTGCAGGTGTAGAAGGACCTGAGGATTCTGGGGCTCGTTCCAAACTTCCTCAGCCGTCTCAGGAAGAAGAGACGCTGATGTGCCTTCTTCAGCACTGCATCTGTGTGAGCAGACCATGTGAGATCCTCAGTGATGTGAACGCCGAGGAACTTAAAGCTGCTCCACAGGTGTCTTGTCGATGGTGATGGGTGTGTGTTCTCTGCTCTGCAACATTATAAATGTTGCAGAGTAATGTTTAAACATTATTCATGAATATTTTTTTCTTTGTGAGAAAACAATTATATTCAAGTTTCATAGAATATTCAAAAGTAACGTTCACATTATGGACACGCTGGAGGGATTATGTCTCCCGACTAGCCTGGGAACGCCTCGGTACCCCCCCGAAGGAGCAGGAGGAAGGGTCTAGGGAGAGGGAGGTCTGGGCGTCTCTGTGTGTGCGCAGGACCCGGCCCCAGATAAGCGGAAGAAGATGGATGGATGGAACATTCACATTATGTTTGCAAAATTCTAAAATGGAATGTTCCCTTAATGTTTGCATAACCACAAAACATTTTAAACATTTAATTTTTTTTTTCGAGAATATTCAAAAAACATTCATAATGTCAAGTAACGTTCCCATAGCATTTGGAAAATTATGAAAATAAATGTTCTCTCAATGTTTGCATAGTCAAAAAAATAACTGTTTAAGATGTCCAGAAAACCTTCATTTTCATAATTTTTTTTTCTAAAAAAAGGTGATTCTTTTCTGAATGTTTACGTTGGGCATTCGGCTAACATTTTTTAAAATGTTGCTACTTTATTTATTTATTTATTTCGAGAACATTCAGTAACATTCATATAACGTTTGCAAGAATTCTAAAATGGAATGTTCCCTTAACGTTTGGTTAACATAAAAAAAAAAGTTTTTTAAAACTTGTTAGCACCAAAATAGATTTTTTTAAATGTTGCCTATTGTTTCAGAATGTTCTGAGAACATTCAAAAATAACGTTCCTATCATGTTTGCAAAATTATATTATGGAATGTTCCCTTAACATTCAAAACCATAAAAATGTATTCAGAGAACATTCAGAAATAAATAACGTTCTCTGTCACAGGTTCACTCAACGCTGCGTAAGCTAAGACGCTTTGGGAACGATATACCAAACACGCCAAACTAAAAGCGCTGTCAAAAAGTGTGTGTGTGTGTGTGTGTGCAGAGGCTGATAGAGACGTCGTCGTGGGGAGATGATTCGATGGCCATCCAGCAGCAAATAAACAATCACAGCGCGTTTCATAACTCCATCCAGAGAAGTGTGGAGGTGGAGCACGCTCAAAGGGACCTGGTGAGTTACACACACAAACCTCCTCAATCAAACAACTCAGACGTGACCTTTAACACACACACATACACTCTCACACACACACACACACACACACACACACACACACACACACACACACACACACGTACACTCTCTCACACACACACACACACACGTACACTCACACACACACACACACACACACACACACACACACACACACACACACACACACACACACACGTACACTCTCACACTCTCACACACACACACACACACACACACATGTTGGTTTTATGGTTTACACTCTCCATAGGCGTAATGGTTTTATACACACACTGTATGTGCTATTGCCCTACACCTACCCTACACCTAAACTTAGCCCTCACAGGAGACGTGCATTTCTATTTTCCCTCAAAAACTCACTCTGTATGATTTATAAGCATTTTAAATTATGGGGACACTGAAAATGTCCTCATAAATCACCTTCTCCTTGTAATACCTATGTCATAACCATGTTATTATACAAATTTGTGTCCTCATAAACCACATAAATTGAGTGTTAAATCCTGTCATTTTACATTATTGACACAATTTTCCTATTTTAATATTGTGCAGTGCTTTGTTACAATTTGTATTGTTAAAAGCGCTATATAAATAAAGGTGACTTGACTTGACTTGACACATAAACATGCACATACACACACACACACACACACACACTCTACACACACACACACACACACACACACACACACACACACTCTACACACACACACACACACACACACATATCACACACACACACACACACACACACACACACACACTGTTATTTGTTTTGTTTTAGTTTTTTGATTATGAGGTGAAATATGTCCTAATCATGTAATAAATCTCATATATATATATATATATAACATTTATTTTTAAAGAAAATTGTTAATTTATTAAAATAATTTTACAAATTGTATACATTTTTATTTAAAATATTACATGAAATCACACAAGAAATGCAATGAAAAAAAATGAATACAATTCTTTTATTTTATTTTATTTTTAAATAGGAAAATTATCATTACGTAACGTCTAAAACATTTTAGCATATTGTGAAATATCATGTTTAATTTGTTCTGTTTCTTTTGATTTTCAGGAAAAATATATAATATGAAATACTTAAACATACATTTTTTCCATGTGTGTGTAATTTAGATAGTATATAGATTATACTGTATGTTATAGACATTATGTAATATATATATCTAATGTATGTATAATGCATCATGGCAGTATTTATCGTATATTTTCACCTTTTTGTTACTTTAGATGCAAGGCAAAGACCAAAATCCAGAAATGACCAAATCCTGTCTCATCAAGCTGGAGCAAGAATGGAACAGTCTACAGGTGAGACCGGCTCAAATCAAATCCAGACTTAAACACATGCTGTGTCTCCTTTCTTTGGAAGCTGCGAATCACATTTAATGAGTGTGTGCGAGCGTTATTAAGACATAACCTGCGCTGATCTTCAGAAAGCCTCGTGCCAGCGGAGAGACCAGCTGAAGGACCTGGGGAGCATCATCGAGGAGATCTCCTTACAGATCATGTGGGTGAACGAGCGAGAGGAGGAGGAGCTGGTGTTCGACTGGGGCGACCGCAACATCGACGTCTACATCCCTCAGAAACAGGAGAGCTTCTCGGTGAGCGCACACACTCATTACTAGGGTTGGGTATCGTTTGAATTTGATCGATTCCGATTCTGCTTATCGATTCCAATGTGATTAGATAATGATATCAAGTATTTATCCCGTGTCTCTTTTTAGCAAACCATTGCACGAGAGACTATATTTTAGTATGCATTTGAGAGACGTTCTGAAATGTAATGCATTCATACATGCATGCACAGTTTGCAGCTTTAATCACTTTTTTGGTAATTTCATGACTTAACTGACGACAGACTCGTGTGCTGTTTCTTGTGCACTTATTTATGATGACGCGATCAGAGCGTGCTCACTGCGGACAGGACAGGGAAGATTGTTTTACTGATATATAGGCTAACAGCATCTCGTTGTTCTACCAAAGCTCATTTGGCTGGTGTATCTTTTCCGCTGTTTGAACTCGCGCCTGGTGCTGAGGCAAAGCTGAAGCACGCGTCTGAAAAGTCTCGTTTGATGTGGATGCAAAAAAACACACCGGTTCTGCTCTTAATAAAGGCATTTCTTGTCAAGAAAAAGGGGACAAAAACTGTAGTTTTGAGCAGGTGGCCAAGCTTAGATCAGTGTTCACAACATTGTGATCGCACACTTCAAAGGCTGAGGAATGAAACAGACACATCATTTTCATTTAGGAACAGAATCACGTTAGTGTTTGAGTCATGTTCGCGATCTTTCACGATCTATTAAATTAATGTCATGTTGGTGGTGACACCTCTCTTGCAACATGTTTAGCGATCACAGATATTATACTTCTTCACAGATATTATACTTCTTCACAGATATTAGACTTCTTCACAGATATTATACTTCTTCACAGATATCACAGATATTATACTTCTTCACAGATATTATACTTCTTCACAGATATCACAGATATTATACTTCTTCACAGATATTATACTTCTTCACAGATATCACAGATATTATACTTCTTCACAGATATCACAGATATTATACTTCACAGATATCACAGATATTATACTTCTTCACAGATATCACAGATATTATACTTCTTCACAGATATCACAGATATTATACTTCACAGATATCACAGATATTATACTTCTTCACAGATATCACAGATATTATACTTCACAGATATTATACTTCTTCACAGATATTACAGATATTATACTCTTCACAGATATCACAGATATTATACTTCTTCACAGATATCACAGATATTATACTTCTTCACAGATATCACAGATATTATACTTCACAGATATCACAGATATTATACTTCTTCACAGATATCACAGATATTATACTTCTTCACAGATATCACAGATATTATACTTCTTCACAGATATCACAGATATTATACTTCTTCACAGATATCACAGATATTATACTTCTTCACAGATATTATACTTCTTCACAGATATTACAGATATTATACTTCTTCACAGATATCACAGATATTATACTTCTTCACAGATATCACAGATATTATACTTCTTCACAGATATCACAGATATTATACTTCTGATCGTAAATGCAGGCAAACTTTGGAGGCTTAGATTAGCCTCCAGATTAGCCTTTATATTCCATATAAAGATGGAAGAGATGTGTTTTTAGCCGTTTCTTGAAGATGTTTAAGGACTCAGCTGCTGGGATTGAGTTCGAGGTCATCACCAGATGGGAACAGTTAATGTAAAAGTCTGTGAAAGTGATTTTGTGTCTCTTTGGGATGGTACAGTAATGCGTCGTTCTCTTTGGGATGGTGCAGTAATGCCGTGTTCTCTTTGGGATGGTGCAGTAATGCGTCGTTCTCTTTGGGATGGTGCAGTAATGCGCCGTTCTCTTTGGGACGGTACAGTAATGCGCCGTTTCTCTTTGGGATGGTACAGTAATGCGCCGTTCTCTTTGGGATGGTACAGTAATGCGCCGTTCTCTTTGGGATGGTGCAGTAATGCGCCGTTTCTCTTTGGGACGGTACAGTAATGCGTCGTTCTCTTTGGGATGGTACAGTAATGCGTCGTTCTCTTTGGGATGGTACAGTAATGCGTCGTTCACTAAGCTTCTAGAGGACATATAAGTCTGAAGTAATGAATTTAGGTAAAGGGGTGTCAGAGGTGGTTCTGTAGGCAAACATTAATGCCTTGAATTTAATGCATTGAGCAGCTATTGGTAGCCAGTGCAGATTGATGAACCGAGGTGTGACGTGCGTTATTTTTGGCTCATTAAAGATGAATCTTGCAGCAGCGTTTTGTATTAATTGTAGAGGTTTGATGGAACTGGCTGGAAGACCTGCCAAGAGAGCATCGCAATAGTCCAATGTTCCATGAACATTACTTTAAGGACGTTTGTCCTAACATTATATCACGTTTAAAAAGAGCGTGAGTGTAGTGAAAACCTCTGTTGAATGTGTTTCAGAAACTCATGAGTGTACTGGAGCAGAAGGAGATTCAGCTGAACGTGCTCAAATCGAAGGTGGACAATCTGCTGAAGACCAAACACCCGGCGTCTGATAAGATCCAGGTGAGCGCGTCTGGTCTCGGATCCGCTCGTGTGCTGTCGTGCTGTCTGTCTCGCTCAGTCTCACTGTGTTTCTCAGGCGTACATGGAGACGATGCAGACGCAGTGGAGCTGGATTCTACAGATCACCAAATGCATTAACGTCCATCTGAAGGAAAACGACCGATACAGCCAGGTATACAGCCAGCCAGTCTGTCTGTGTGTGTGTGTCTGTGTGTGTGTGTGTGTCTGTCTGTGTGTGTGTGTGTGTGTGTGTGTCTGTGTGTCTGTGTGTGTGTGTCTGTGTCTGTGTGTGTGTGTGTGTGTGTGTGTGTGTGTGTGTCTGTGTCTGTGTGTGTGTCTGTGTCTGTCTGTGTGTCTGTGTCTGTGTGTGTGTGTCTGTGTGTGTGTCTGTCTGTGTCTGTCTGTGTCTGTCTGTGTCTGTCTGTGTGTGTCTGTGTGTGTGTGTGTGTGTGTGTCTGTGTCTGTGTCTGTGTCTGTGTCTGTCTGTGTGTGTGTGTGTCTGTGTGTGTGTCTGTGTGTGTGTGTGTGTGTGTGTGTGTGTGTGTGTGTGTTTAAACATGGATGCTTTTATTTTGCTGTATTTAAAATACATTTATTTCATACTAAATCTATTAAGATATTTGCACTGTTATGGTCATTGGCCATATATAAACATATGCTACTTGCATACCTCACTGTATAAAGCACCTTCTATTGATATACTTTCTTGCTTCATGATGTATTTACAGTCGTTTTGCATTGAGCTGGTCTCTGTCCCTTTACCTCATAATTTACACGATATGTCATAAATAAATCTTAATGTATATACACATATTCTATATGTTATTTACCGTGTTATTTGCACTTCTGGTTAGATAATAACTGCATTTCTTTGGCTCTGTACTTGTTCTCTGCACAATGACAATAAAGTTGAATCTAATCTAAAAATATTTACTGACTGATAACTCGAGACGTACTGATATAAATAATTATAATTAAAGTTTACTTGGCGTATTACTTGTGCACAATGCACTTGTTTTAATGTTAAGTCTAACATGTGTTTTAATGGTCTTTAGTCTTTTAATGCAAGATATTAACGTGTGCCTGAAGTATACTTGCAATAGTTCCACTTCAGCACAATCAAATATACTAAGTATATCTTTAATTATACTTCTGCACAATTAAAGTGCATTAAGCACTAAATTAGTTGTATTTAGTAGACTTTAAGTATACCAAAAGTACAATTGCAGG
>CM050412.1:37884735-37937235 GCA_027564155.1 Gymnocypris eckloni scoliostomus | reverse complement strand
GCGTGCGTGCGTGCGTGCGTGCGTGTGTGTGTGTGTGTGTGTGTGTGTGTGTGTGTCTGTGTGTGCGTGCGTGTGTGTGTGTGAACACTTTTGTTGCACACATGTTCATTATCAAAGCAGCTAAGCAACAAAAACAGTTGTGTTTCATCGTTGTTTGTGTGCAGCTTTCCAAAATGGGTCCGGAGGAGTACAGCAGAATCGTCCGAAGTCTGGAGATACACTTCCAGGAGTTCAAGAAGCACTCGCAGGGGTCCGAGCTGTTCGGGGCCGAAGACCACGAACACATGGAGAGCCAGTACTCCGGAGCCCAGCAGCACTACAGCAAACTGGTGGTGGATCTGCCCACGTACGGTCCGTGTGCTGCAGCCTTACGCTCTGTTACAAGTCCTTTACTTCAACCACAATGACTTATGATATTACATCTTGTTTGCAAATTAAGTGAGTTTATGGTTAAAATTATATTTTAATTAAAATGATTTTTCTTACTGATATTCTTCCTTGTATTATTAAGCATAAACTCACTTAATTTGTATCGATTTTTCAGAAAGCAAGACCTTATAGTCATTTTAGTTCCGTAGTAAATGTATTTTGATAATATTTGGATATTTAAAATGGAAAGCAAGTTGAAAATACTGACTAAGAAAATCGGTTTTGTATTGCATGCACAGATATGCAACAAAATGCAGAATTCAGGGTCTCAAGATATTAATATATATATTTTAAATAAACCTAACCAAGTTTGAACGTTTTTAGTTGTTGTTTTAAAAATATATATATATCTTTTCATACAGATTTATTTATATTACTAGTTAAAGTTTGGCATATTTATGATTTTTTTTCTTATCAAGGCTGCGTTTATTTTATCAAAATATTTGTATATAATATTTCATATAAATATTATTTAATATAATAATGGTATTATGTAATATAAAATCTATATAATATTCGATTATATAAATATAAAATATTTTGTGGAAACAATTATACACTAACATTCACCAACATTAATTTTTTTATGAAATTACTACATCTAGTCATTAATATTAATATCTCTGATATCTTTATCATTTCCAGAATAATATCTAAGCTTCCTTAAAACAAGACTTTTGTACTGATAAGCAAAACTGTGCAAGTAAGATATTAATACTTGTTTTCACAGAATATATCCTGAATATAATAATTTTAAAAATAATTTTCTTATTTTTTTTTTTTTTTTACAAATTATTGTTGGTTAAAATATAAATGTCAAAAGTTTAGTGAGGTTTATGCAATAAAGAAAGAATAAAAAAAAAACTCCAGATTTTTTTACCTTAAAGCAAATATTAATATCTTATGCCATTTTTATTGTGCATTTCTCAAGTACATTTATATTTAGATATTTCTGGAAAATCCTGATAATAATAATAATTTATGCTAATTAATTTCTTATTAAAATTAATAAAATGATGGCTGGATGTGTGTGTGTGTGTGTGTGTGTGTGTGTGTGTCTGTGTCTGTGTCTGTGTGTGTGTGTGTGTGTCTGTGTGTGTGTGTGTGTGTGTGTGTGTGTGTGTGTGTGTGTCTGTGTGTGTGTGTGTGTGTGTGTGTGTGTGTGTGTGTGTGTGTGTGTGTGTGTCTCTGTGTGTGTGTCTCTGTGTGTGTGTGTCTCTGTGTGTGTGTGTGTCTCCGTGTGTGTGTCTCTGTGTGTGTGTGTGTGTGTGTGTGTGTGTGTGTCTGTGTGTGTGTGTGTGTGTGTGTGTGTGTGTGTGAACTGAATTTAGATGTTTGGCTGAACTGTCCCTTTAAGTGCAGTTAATTCCACACTACTGTATGAAGGATGTTTAGATATTTGTAATGGAGAACCAGTGAAGAAGCTCTGAGTAACGTCCTGGTGTGTGTCTATCATAGCCGCTCGAGGCGAGGGATCTGAATACTCGGCGGCCGTGAGCATCAAACTGCTGAATGAACTCAACACACTGCGACTGAGGCTGGACGGCGCAGAGTCGTCTCTCGTCTCGTTCCTGTACATCGAGCTCGGAGAAGACGCGCCGGAGGAGTGCGGACGCCACATCGCCAGCACACAGGTGACTAACACATGATATTCATGATATTTCATCCTACCGGTAGATTTTACTACGCATGCGCACATCAATATTGCATCCTTTTCCAACAATAATAATTACTGTATTTGCATTAAAACACAATCTAATATGTAGAAAAATGTATTTCCAGCCATAGCTGTATCCTTTCTAGCCACAACTCTGAATAACACATAATTACTGTATATGCATTACTGTAAGGCAGCGGTTCTCAATTCCAGTCCTCGCGCCCCCCCGCTCTGCATGTTACTCTTATCGCTTCAGATGTTTGTTCTATTGGAACGTAAGTGCCCTGCGAAGTGGACATCACAGGATATTCCTCCATGATTCCAGTTCGAAGCGAACGTATATATTCCATTCAAAGTGCATTGAAGTGTGCGAGACGTGAATTAAAATTGTATATATTTACAGAGGTATATGATGTCACACTCGTCCGTGCGCGAAGACGTCGCGCAGCGCAAATCCATGAATGAATGTTCAGAAATAAAGTACACTTCAGCGGATTTCCCTACTCAGGGAGTAGGGAGCAATGGACCCTGTGTAGGGAGCAATGAACCCTGTGTAGGGAGCAATGAACCCTGTGTAGGGAGCAATGGACACTGTGTAGGGAGCAATGGACCCTGTGTAGGGAGCAATGGACAGTGTGTAGGGAGCAATGGACCCTGTGTAGGGAGCAAGGGACCCTGTGTAGGGAGCAAGGGACCCTGTGTAGGGAGCAAGGGGCCCTGTGTAGGGAGCAAGGGGCCCTGTGTAGGGAGCAATGGACCCTGTGTAGGGAGCAATGGACCCTGTGTAGGGAGCAATGGACCGTGTGTAGGGAGCAATGGACCCTGTGTAGGGAGCAAGGGACCCTGTGTAGGGAGCAAGGGACCCTGTGTGGGGAGCAATGGACCCTGTGTGGGGAGCAATGGACCCTGTGTGGGGAGCAATGGACCCTGTGTGGGGAGCAATGGACCCTGTGTGGGGAGCAATGGACCCTGTGTGGGGAGCATGTCAATCGGAACACAGTTCATGCACGGAGCGCACTTCTAACAAGCTGATTATCTGAATCAGGTGTTAACAAAGAGAGACATGCAAAATATGCAGAGCGGGGGGGCGCGAGGACTGGAATTGAGAACCTCTGCTGTAAGGGTAGGTTAAGGGCTGGGGTAAAGGGATAGTCACCCCAAAATGAAAATTCTGTCATTAATTACTCCTTCGTTCATCTTCGGAACACAAATTAAGATATTTTTGATGAAATCTAAGAGCTCGGTTTACTAACCCTTTAGTAAACCATAATTTGACCGGTAGCATTTGTCGCTGTCGAACTGTACTTCCATCTGTTTTAATCAGAAATCAGAGAAGCACTGATCTCCGAGAGCCGCGGGTTTAACGCCGAGCGCTTGTGTGCAGGTCTTTCAGAAGGACGTGCAGACGCTGAGGACCGCGTTTCAGAGCCTGAGCGACAGCATTCAGACCGAACTCAAAGACACCACGGACAGCGATAAAGCCAGATACCTGCGCGCACAGCTGGAGCTCATTACCCAGAGACTAGCTCACCTGGAGAACTACACTGCTGCACACCTGCACAGGTACACCAGTCAAACATCAAAGATGGATTTCATTGTAATGATACAATACTGTTCAAAGGTTTGGGATTCTGAATGTGCCAAGCCTGCATTTATTTGACCAGAAATACAGTAAGAACAATAATATTGTGAAATATTGTAACATTATTATTATAATTGCAATTTCAAATAAGTTTTCTTTTTGAATATATTTAATATAATTCCAATTTCAAACAAGTTTTCTATTTTAATGTATTTATATTTATTAAATAAGTGC
Organism: Gymnocypris eckloni scoliostomus; assembly: GCA_027564155.1. Taxonomy (NCBI): domain Eukaryota; kingdom Metazoa; phylum Chordata; class Actinopteri; order Cypriniformes; family Cyprinidae; genus Gymnocypris; species Gymnocypris eckloni. The sequence continues at coordinate 37,933,333 of CM050412.1, read as the reverse complement.
AATTGAAAAAACATTGTATTTTAATATATTTTAATTTAGTATAATTATAACTTTTATTATAATTTATTTTATATATATATATATATATATATACTTTTATCCCAATTAATGAATATTAATAAATATATATATATATATATATATATATATATGGAAACACAAGGGGAAGAAGACACATGTGACATGCATACATATGTAATTGTATATTATAATTTCAAATAACTATTGTTTTTTATTTATTGTTATTATTAGATTTATGTATTATAATTACAATTTAAAATGAATTTTCTACTTGAATATTTTTATATATTATAAATATATAATATATTATTAGTATTTTATAATTATTATAATTACTACAGTCTACAATGTTTTCTTTTTGAATATATCTTTGACTATATTATAATACAATTACAATTCAAAATTGTTTTCTATTGGAATACACTTTTTATATTATTATTATTATTATTCAAATTTAAAAGAACTGTTATGAACATGATTGTATTGGATGCATCTGCTGTTTATATGAAATATTAAATTGACAGCTGTGTGTTCCTGTGTGTTTCTGTGTGTTTCTGTGTGTTTCTGTGTGTTTCTGTGTGTTCCTGCGTGTTCCTGCGTGTTTCTGTGTGTTTCTGTGTGTTTCTGTGTGTTCCTGTGTGTTCCTGTGTGTTCCTGTGTGTTTATGTGTGTTTCTGTGTGTTTCTGTGTGTTCCTGTGTGTTTCTGTGTGTTCCTGTGTGTTCCTGTGTGTTTCTGTGTGTTCCTGTGTTCCTGTGTGTTTCTGTGTTCCTGTGTGTTTCTGCGTGTTTCTGTGTGTTTCTGTGTGTTTCTGTGTTCCTGTGTGTTTCTGTGTGTTCCTGTGTGTTTCTGTGTGTTCCTGTGTGTTTCTGTGTGTTCCTGTGTGTTCCTGTGTGTTTCTGTGTGTTCCTGTGTGTTCCTGTGTGTTCCTGTGTGTTCCTGTGTGTTTCACGTGTTCCTGTTCCTGCGTGTTTCTGCGTGTTCCTGCGTGTTCCTGCGTGTTTCTGTGTGTTTCTGTGTGTTCCTGTGTGTTCCTGTGTGTTCCTGTGTGTTCCTGTGTGTTTCTGTGTGTTTCTGTGTGTTCCTGTGTGTTCCTGTGTGTTCCTGTGTGTTCCTGTGTGTTCCTGTGTTTTCATGTTCCCATGTGTTCCTGCGTGTTCCTGTGTTCCTGCGTGTTTCTGTGTGTTTCTGTGTGTTCCTGTGTGTTCCTGTGTGTTCCTGTGTGTTCCTGTGTGTTTCTGTGTGTTCCTGTGTGTTCCTGTGTGTTCCTGTGTGTTCCTGTGTGTTCCTGTGTGTTTCTGCGTGTTCCTGCGTGTTCCTGCGTGTTTCTGCGTGTTCCTGCGTGTTTCTGTGTGTTTCTGTGTGTTTCTGTGTGTTCCTGTGTGTTTCTGTGTGTTTCTGTGTGTTCCTGTGTGTTCCTGTGTGTTCCTGTGTGTTCCTGTGTGTTTCTGTGTGTTCCTGTGTGTTTCTGTGTTTCTGTGTGTTCCTGTGTGTTCCTGTGTGTTCCTGTGTGTTTCTGTGTGTTCCTGTGTGTTTCTGTGTTTCTGTGTTCCTGTGTGTTCCTGTGTGTTCCTGTGTGTTCCTGTGTGTTTCATGTTCCTGCGTGTTTCACGTGTTCCTGCGTGTTCCTGCGTGTTCCTGCGTGTTCCTGCGTGTTTCCTGCGTGTTCCTGCGTGTTCCTGCGTGTTCCTGCGTGTTTCTGCGTGTTTCTGTGTGTTCCTGTGTGTTCCTGTGTGTTTCTGTGTGTTCCTGTGTGTTCCTGTGTGTTTCTGTGTGTTTCTGTGTGTTCCTGTGTGTTTCTGTGTTTCTGTGTTTCTGTGTGTTTCTGTGTGTTTCTGTGTGTTTCTGTGTGTTTCTGTGTGTTCCTGTGTGTTTCTGTGTGTTCCTGTGTGTTCCTGTGTGTTTCTGTGTGTTCCTGTGTGTTTCTGTGTGTTTCTGTGTGTTTCTGTGTGTTCCTGTGTGTTTCGTGTTTCATGTTTCTCATGTGTTCCCGCGTGTTTCTGTGTTTCTGTGTGTTCCTGTGTGTTTCTGTGTGTTTCTATGTTCCTGCGTGTTCCTGCGTGTTTCTGTGTGTTTCTGTTCCTCGTGTTCCTGTGTTCCTGTGTGTTCCTGTGTGTTTCTGTGTGTTTCTGTGTGTTTCATGTGTTTCTGCGTGTTCCTGCGTGTTTCTGTGTGTTTCGTGTTTCTGTGTTCCTGTGTGTTTCTGTGTTTCTGCGTGTTCTCGTGTTTCTGTGTGTTCTCATGTGTTTCTGTGTTCCCGTGTTCTGCGTGTTTCACGTGTTTCTGTGTTCCTGTGTGTTCCTGTGTGTTCCTGTGTGTTCCTGTGTGTTTCTACGTGTTTCTACGTGTTTCTGTGTTTCTACGTGTTTCATGTGTTCCTGCGTGTTCCTGCGTGTTTCTGTGTGTTTCTGTGTGTTTCTGTGTGTTCCTGTGTGTTTCTGTGTGTTTCTGTGTGTTTCTGTGTGTTTCTGTGTGTTTCTGTGTGTTTCTGTGTGTTCCTGTGTGTTTCTGTGTGTTTCTGCGTGTTTCTGCGTGTTTCTGCGTGTTTCTGCGTGTTTCTGCGTGTTTCTGCGTGTTCGTGTGTGTTCCTGTGTGTTTCTGTGTGTTTCTGTGTGTTCCTGTGTGTTTCTGCGTGTTTCTGCGTGTTTCTGCGTGTTTCTGCGTGTTTCTGTGTGTTCCTGTGTGTTCCTGTGTGTTCCTGTGTGTTCCTGTGTGTTCCTGTGTGTTTCTGTGTGTTCCTGTGTGTTCCTGTGTTTCTGTGTGTTCCTGTGTGTTTCTGCGTGTTCCTCGTGTTCTCGTGTTCCTCACGTGTTCCTGCGTGTTTCTCGTGTTTCTGCGTGTTTCTGTGTGTTTCTGCGTGTTTCTGTGTTTCTCGTGTTCCTGCGTTCCTGTGTGTTCCTGTGTGTTCCTGTGTGTTTCTGTGTGTTCCTGTGTGTTCCTGTGTTTCTGTGTGTTCCTGTGTGTTTCATGTTCGTGTTCCTGCGTGTTCCTCGTGTTTCTGTGTTTCTCATGTGTTTCTGTGTGTTTCTGCGTGTTTCTGCGTGTTTCTGCGTGTTCCTGTGTGTTCCTGTGTGTTCCTGTGTGTTTCTGTGTGTTCCTGTGTGTTTCTGTGTGTTCCTGTGTGTTCCTGCGTGTTTCTGTGTGTTCCTGTGTGTTTCTGCGTGTTCCTGCGTGTTTCTGCGTGTTTCTGCGTGTTCCTGCGTGTTCCTGTGTGTTCCTGTGTGTTCCTGTGTGTTTCTGTGCGTTCCTGTGTGTTTCTGTGTGTTTCAGGTTGGATTCACTGAGGTCTCTGCTGAAAGATCTGCTGAAAGCTGAAGATGTGGTGAAGGTTAACGAAGCTCGGCTGACAGAGAAAGAGACGGCGTCGCTCGACCCGGACGAGGTGCAGAAATACCAGATAGTGCTTCAGGTAACTATGTTTAGACATTTCTGGAAATCAAGGCCAAAAATATTGTACTTTTTTTTTTCATAGAAATTCTAAAATTATACAATTAATTTTTTTTTTAAAGAAAACCAGAATGAGTCCTTAAGTGCAGTTAACTCTACAATATGACTTAACCTGTGCTTTTTCTCCAAACCCAGGATATGCGCAGTGATTTGGAGCAGAAGCAGGATTTGCTGAATTCATTGCTGGTCGATTTGAATGAAATCCAGCACTATGGCGAACAGACGGGTCAGGGCCCTTACAGGTGCATCATCAACCTCTCGCAGTACGCCGAGCACGTCAAACAGCTGTCAGACCGCTGGAAACGCATCCAGATACAGATCAACAGCAGGTCAGGCGCTGCTTCCCGAACAGTACGGCTGGTTCCTGAATGAGTCGACTAACAAGGGTGTTTTCTCAGGCTGGACGATCTGGACGCTTACCTGCCGCACCTGAAGAGATACCTGCAGTCTAGTTCTCATCTGAGCGGCTGGATCGACCAAACCCAGCGACAGATCGAGTCTCAGCAGGCCAGCAACACCGATGACATCGCAGTTTACACACAACTCTTCAACCAACAGAAAGTGAGCCCGGAAAACAGAGATAGTCACTGAAAACTACATTTGAATATTGTTTAAAACCAGAATGTGTTACTAACCTAAATCTCTTACTGTAAGTGCAGTTAACTACAATAAAAGAAAATATCTTCTTCTCAGTTACATTTATGTTGTTTTAAGAATATTTCTGGAACATAAGGCAACAAATCCTGATAATAATATTGATTTGAATTACTATTAATCGCATCCAAAATAAAAGTTCTTGTTTACATAACATATGTGAGAGTTATGTTTATATAAATACACGCACATGCATGTATATATTTAAGAAAAATGTGTTATGTTTATATATTTATATATCATATACATTATATGAATATTATTATATACATGTAAGTATTTTAAATATATACTGCATGTGTGTGTATTTATATAAACATAATAAATATAAACTGTACACTCATATATGTTATGTAAACAAGAACTTTTATTTTGAATTTATTTGGATGAATCGTTTGACAGCACAAATTTTAATATTTTTTTTAATTATATAATTGATTATATATGAATTATTTAAAATTATACAATTAATATAGTTAAAACAAGAATTTGCATAAATAAAAAATGCATACTTAATATACAGTGGTTAACTCTACAATAAAAGCAAAAATCTTGTAATATTTTATGCAATGTTCCTTGCTTGTCAAGTATTTTTATTTTTATAAATAAATAAATAAATAAATAAAAGCACAAATTGCACTGAGGATATTTTCCCTTAAATGAAGTATCATGCAAGTTTGCTGCTCAAGTTCATTTAACTATGTTTCTGGAAAACAAGACAAAAAAATCCAGAAAGTTTTTTCAATTAATTAATATATAATTGTTTAATAAATGATATATTTAGTTTTTACCCGAGCAAATAAATGAACCAATCACATAGAATGTGGAACCCACATGGCCCTGTTCATTGAGTTAAAGCACTTATTTGATTTATCTGAAGGTTATCTTTCATAATGCTGTTTTCTAACGTGTGCAGGCGTTAAACTCTGATATAAAGGCGAAGAGAGAGCTGTTGGAGACGGTGCAGAAAGACGGCGAAACCTGCATAAATGCCATCAAGGTATTCAACCTTTCCTTTAATGTGCTGTTAGAGGATTTGGTACCAATAATGACTATAAAACACCAAATGATCATAATTTGAGTCGTTTTCTAATTAACACTTTACAATAAGGTTTAGATTAGATAATAAGCAAACAATGGAAAATACTTGCAAAAAAAATTATTAATTTTAATATTCATATTTATATATTTTTTAAATTAATTTTAACATTTACTACATACATTCTTAAAATCAAAAGTCATGTATCTTAATATTATTAATCTCTTAATATTAGTATTATTCAATAGACCAAACGATGAGCAATTGTGTTTTTATTAACATTAAAGTTGACTAAAACTGAAAATAAAATTCAAACAGTTATCCCCAAAATTGTTACCTAAAATAAAATGTCAAATAATTTTTTTTTCAGATGGTTGCAACATTTTTATTTTATTTGTTAAACTTAATGTAGTAAAATAACTAAAACTGAAATAAAAATTTATAAAATCTATACGGACGTATATAAAAGCTAATAAAAGTGACCAAAAATAACAATAAAATTACTAAAACAAAAATGGAAAATGTAAACAAAAACTGATTCAGATACTAACAAAAAATATAATAGTATCTCAGGGTTACTAAAATAACACTAAAATTAACAAAGATTATTAAATACTGTAACAAATCTATTGCTCATTGTTAGGTGATATTAGTTAATGCATTAACTAATGGGACCTTATTGTAAGTGTTTAGATAAATATGACAAAACCTCACTATAAAATGTAAACCACATTATCGCCCAGCTCTGATCTGACCTGCGATTATAAGACGATATTTAAAAGACGATTTAATATTTACAATATCTTCATGCTTTAAAATCACATCATGACTTTCTGTAAAGCTGTTTTGAAGCCATGAGTAAAGTGCTATACACACCCATATGTAGTCATTGTTTTAGGCTACTGCTGTGGTTTGCAGACTTTACTAATATAATCTGACAGCGTATATTAATAACCTGAACTGTGTCTCTGTAGAACTATGAGCTTGAGTTTGTAGCTTACAGCGCTGGACTGGAAACTTTGCTTAACATCCCCATCAAGAGGTCTGTGCTGCAATCACCATCGTCCTCCATATCAGAAGAGGTGCACCTACAAACACACACTTTCCCAGTCAACACACAAGCATTATTGTTATGTTTTATTTAGTGGTGGGCATAGATTAATTTTTTTAATCTAGATTAAAATGGCTCATTTGAATTCTGCCGAAGGCATTCAGAATATGTGTGCTACCCAAATAATGACTAAAAGTAAGTCTTTGAGAACGGGTTTCTCAAGCCAGGTGGCGTTAGACCAGGGCTCATCTCCTGTTTCCAAAATGCATCACAAACTTTAATCTCTTCCGTCCCAATCCACGAAAAACTGGAGGAAAATCGTTCCACTCCCGGAAGAATGACTCCCATTCCTCCCACTCCCGTGTTGTTGTTTTTTGTTTTGCCGATAACTGTCAATTACAGTAAAAATATAGTACAGATCACAGCGTGCCCACCTTATTAGTTGAATAAAAACCCAAAATGTCGCTTTTTGTTATTATATTGAACTGAAAGCCATCTTATTATGCACAGTGTTGCACAGATTAAATTTCATGTAAATCATCCATGCTAACACACACGTCTTCTATTTTTATTTTTAGACATTTCACTCTCTATAGATATATTTTTATAAATAGTTTCGAGATTGAAGTTTCTCGCTCAAGTTCACATGAGACCTAAAGCGCATCCTGTTTGCTTAAAAGCGCATAGCGTTTCGTTGTTATTCTGAGTGCACACAAATAAGCGTAGAGTCTTTACAGATTCGAAAGATGTATTAGGCTACTTTTATCTGTATGACCAAAATGACGGAGATTTTAAGAGCAAGTGAGCGCACCGAGCCTGTCCTGCGCAAACGCGCGCTTCCACACAAACACTTCAATAGCGCACATTTCTCTAGGTTAACATCATATTGAGCGCCATGTAAAGTTGCTACTACATACATCTTTCAGATGAAAAGCCATATTTGAGGTTGATGAATGATAGGTGAGCGTTTGGATGTCCTGCCCGATTGTATTACCACATAGACCAGCCGTTAACAATCTGTCCATCACGGACTGCGAGCCTCTAGTTCGAAGACTCGTTCTCGGCCCTACAGTGCAATTCGGCTAGGTATACATCCGGCTCTAAAATATCAGGGTGAAAGTCATCATAGTGCGTAGTATAGACCCAGCTCCCAACCCAACTTTGAGAATAGATTAACGCCGATATTTTTTTTATCGCCCGATAAGAGTCTCACGTTAACGCAGCACGTTAACGCCGATAACGGCCCACCACTAGTTTTATTACAACATACATGTTTTCATACGTGTCTTTGTCCCCCAGGTCTCTTCTCTAAATGCACACTACTTAGAACTGCTCACCCGTTCAAGCGATTACTACAAACTTCTCATGGCTTCGCAGAAGAACATGGAAGAAGTGAAGGTATATAAAGACACTTTAAATCAATAATATTTTTTTTTACAGTGAAATATTAAAATTGTGTTACTATCTTTAATTTCTTTTTACATTATTATTAATATTTTTTATAATCATATTCAGTGCTGGGTAGTAGCTGATTACACATAATCTGGTCATCATTTTACAAAATTAAGTAATTGTAATTAAATTACATTATATTTTAAAAACTTGTAATCAGACTAAAGTTACTTTTTTGATTACATATTATAACAAATTAAATACATCATATTTTTTACTAAGTGTTTCATTTTGATTTTGATGTAAAATGTATTTAATTTTATATTTTATGATTTAATTATTAGCTTTTCATTAAACTCACAAACCCCTGCAGTTCCTTTATGAACCCCAGTTTAAGAAACCTTGACTTAATGTAATGTTTAATGCAATAACAATGAATGGGATATGTTTTATTTTATATGTTTTATATGTCTTCTTTGCATTTTTATATTTATATGGTACAATATCAATATTATATTTAAATCAAGGTGATAAATGAGTTAAGTTGTAAGTAATCTATCGTAATCAAAAAGTATTCTGATTATATTACTTAAAATGTTAATTACTGAAATTTGTAGTAATCTACCCAGCATTGGTTGTATTAATCTATTTTTTCACAAAGTTTTCAGCCAAACTGTGCAGACGATAATTTTTTTAATTAATTTAAAATATCACAAAATGGCAAATTAGATCTTCCCCCAAATCATGCAGTCTTACCCAAACCTTCTTCAGTAAATGCAAAAACCTCAAAATGACTAAGTCTTTAAATGGTTTTCGGACTCAGACAAGTCAACAGACATTTTGGCCAAATTTCAGTGTAAGGTTTCATGATGCTAGTGTTTATTCTCAAGGGACTTACCTGATAAATATATAGTTATGAAGCACAAAATAATGTATTTTAAAATGTTTTCTGCAGATCCGGAATACAAGGATTGAGCTTCTCGAGGAGGAACTTCAGCAGCTGCGAGATGCTATTAAGGATCACACTGCAACAAATGCCTCTTTGCAGGGAACTCTTCTGAAATACCAGCAGGAGCTGAATGAATCGCAGACACACCTGCTATCTCTGGAAGAGGTGAAGAGGACTGAGACGTTCAAGTGCATGACCACACAAGAGAGCCTGGACTCTTCTACCAACCGCCTTCAAGAGCTTATGGATGAAGTACGTCGCCTCAAACTCCAGTTGGATGACATGGAGAGGAAGAAGAATGTTGTTGAAGAGCGCTATGCATCTTTGCAGGAAGAACACGATAGAACTATGCGCAAGAAACTCAAGGAACTTGAGCAGATCAGCTGGACCAAGATTGAGCTGGAAAAGACGGTGTCTGAAAGGACCCGAGAGCTGGAGCGTCTGCGAAGGGAGTTGGAAGACGAGGCTAAGCGTGTCAAGGAGGTGCAGGCAGAGCTGGTAAAGGTAAGGCAGGAGCACAACATAGAGTTACGAGAGGTGAAACAGACCTACGAGTCTCAAATCCTCGTTACTCAGACCAGCATGCAGAAGCTTTCGCATCAGAAGGAAAGTGATGCTGCTTTCATGAGTCTGGAGTTTGAAAGATTAGAAGGAGAATCTAGGGAGTTGAAGGAGCAGCTGCAAAGGCTTCGTATCTCCCTCTGCCAGGAGGAGACCCAGAGGAAGCACCTAGAAGAGGAGGTCCTGAGACTTAGTGCTTTAAGTACAGAGGAAGGCCGAAAGAGGCATGAGCTGGAATCTCAAGTCCAGTTGTTGTCTAGCCAGAAACGTGAAGCAGAAAACGAAACGAGGGAGGTACAGGAGAGCGCCAATCGGGCACTGCAAGAAAAGAGTAGTGAGATCAACCGTCTCACACACCTTCTTGAGGAGGAGCGACGTCTGAAAATATCATTAGAGGCCGAGACCAGGAGACTGGAGGAGGAGTTGGCCGACCTCAAATCTAAGAACGAAAACTGTAATGTGGAGTTGGTGCAACTACACTCTTCCCACCAGGAGCTGAGCCTAATCCGGGTGGAGCTGGAGGCCCATGCTCTTGAGAAGGGCCGGTCTGAACAGACTATTAGACGTCTCCAAACCCGCATTCAAGAGCTCCAGGAGGAGTTGAAGCACCTGGAAAGTGAGTTGGAAAAGCAGCGGCAAGTGGTGGAAGAGGAGGCCAGCAAACGCAGGAGAACGGAGGTGCAACTTGAAAAGAGTAGCCAGGCAATGCGAGAGTACACTACTACAATCACCACGCTACGTAAGAGCCAGGAAGAAACCAATTTTGAGGCCAAGCATGTGGATGAAGAATGCAAGCAGCTGAAGGAGGCCCTAGACCGTGCCTTGAAGGAGCACAAAGCATCTTCTCAGAGCCTTGCCGCCTTGAAAGCCGAGATGAACTCTATGAAACTACAGCTGACCCAGGAGCAGGGGCGAGTCAAAGACTCTAACCAGCGCTACGTGGCCCTTCATCGCAGCATGGAAGAGAAGACTTGTGCATTAAACATAGGCACTGCTGAAACTGAGCGTCTGCAAAGGCTAAGTGAAACTCTTACCAAAGATCGCCTGCGCCTGGATGAGGAGTTGCGCTCTATGCGTCTAGAACACGAGGAACTGCTCAAAAACAAAAAGCGTGGAGATTCGGGAACTGACTGAGCAAATCGTAGCTTTGCAGAAACAGCTTGAGTCCAGCCAGCGTGCCGGTGCAGAGCATGACAGGCTTATGAGACAGCTCTCAAGAGAGAGAGAAAAACTGCAAGTGGAGATAGAAAATGTACAAAAACAAGCCAGAGAGGTACTAGGATAACTAGAAACTAGAGTTCTCGAGTTGAAATGCGTAGATTTAGCCTGCTGCATGCATCTCTCTCCCATTGCATACTATACATAATTATTGTCTTGACATGCAAAAATATGTCACAATAAAAAAACTGACATATTTTTGCATGTCTTAATGTGCATGTTTGACCTATTTCTACAACACACTCTGCAAATTTGCATCTTAATACACATCTCTGTAGTTTGTTCTTTGCAAGCTTCCATGCTGCGTGCTTGTTTAGCACAACAGCATTCGTTTCATACCACTTTCAAAACATATCAATCTAACCTCTATTGTTCATGGCACCCTTGATACTTTAGAACCGGCGTAGTAAACTCTGCACCTTGTGGGTTAGTATGCTGGGGTTTAGCTCCAACCCTAATCAAACACACTGATCGAGCTAATTAAGGGGTTCAGGATTACTTGAAAATAACAGAAAAGTGTGCTGGATTGGGGATGGAACTAAAATCTACTAGAAGGTAGTCCCTCCAGGAGCAGGGTTGGATATAGCCATGAAATTAGCTTGAAAATCATTCAGTTCTGTTTTGTAATCGTCAATGAATGATAAATCATTGTCATACAATAAAAAATCATTGTCATATCTGACAAATAATATACAGAATGATTTACTTAAATGATAATACAATAATTTGTATCTTCGGTCCTTCTGTTGCAGACTTCCTCTGTGATCCAAACATCCCAATATCAGTGCAGCAGCCTGGAACAAGAGCGGGATGACCTTCTCAAGAAAATGGCCGCAATGGAACAGGATATGATGCGCTTACAAAAGCTGGAAGACGAGCTAGCCCGCATCAAACTCTCCCTGGAATCAGAACTGCGACTCAAATCACAGCTGAAGGAGGACAATGAGAAGATCAAGAAGGATTTTACCCAATGGAAGACCAAATGCGCGACTCACGAAGAGCAGATTCGACAGCACAACTCGGAGCGCTCCGGCCTGGATAGCCAATTTAATTCTGTCAAGGCCGAGATGGAGAAGCTGAGGATGCAACTGACGGAGACCGAAGAACGTTATAGGCTGCTCTTACAGAATTTGGAACGAGAGAGGGCAGAGATGAAGGTGCTTCGAGACTCGCAACAGAATGAGCTACTGAGACTGCAGCGGAAACCAGATGGTGCTAGCAAATATACTCAGACATTCCTTACGGATGCCTCCTCGCTGGTCTTCGAAGGTGTCCGCAAGAAGGTCACAGCCCAGCAGCTGCATGACTGTGGAGTGATTGACAAGGTGACATTTGAGCAGTTGATGAATGGCCAGCGGACTGTCGAGGACGTATCTGTTGACATCAGGCTCAATCTTAAAGGTACAGGAGCCATTGCGGGGCTGGCAGCAGGACCTAAAGGCAAAATGACCTTCACCGAGGCTAAAAAACTAAAGTTGATTTCAGACAAGAGTGGAAACATGTTGCTGGAGGCTCAAGCTGCCACAGGGTACATCATAGATCCCAGAGCAAATGTGAGGATGACTGTTGAGGAGGCTTGTCTGAATGGACTTGTGGATGAAGCTGACAAGAAGCAGCTGTTGACTGCAGAGGCCGCCTGCCTTGGGTTCAGGGATCCCAAAACTGGTAAACTCTTGCCAGTAAGCCAAGCTATGAAGAAAGGAATAGTTAACCGAGAAACAGCTCTGCATTACTTGCAGGCACAAGAGGCGGTGGGAGGCATCCTTGATCCCATCCTTAGTGTCTATCTTTCTAAAGATACTGCCATGGACCGTGACCTTATTGATGAGGATATTTATGAAGCTCTGAATGCCAGACCTGACTGCTATATTGATCCCGACACTGGTCTACATGCCAGCTACGTTAACCTCAAGAAGCGATGCAAGGCTGACCTCAGTACAAGCTTGCTCCTGTTTCCAGCTCCAGAGAAACCCATGACTGTACAGGGACTGCGCCATGAAGTTACCGTATTTGATCTAGTGGATGCGAAATTGCTGCAACCTTCGGATGTAGATCATCTGAGAGAGGGAAAGATTACCAGCCAAGATATTGAACACCGGCTTCGGGCTTATCTCCGAGGGTCAACCTGCATTGCTGGGATTTACGACGAGGCCAACGACTGCACTTTGCCCATCTACAAGGCCATGAAGGAAGGGCTTCTGCGCCCAGGCACTACCTTGGAGCTTCTAGAAGCCCAGGCAGCCTCAGGCTTCATTATTGATCCCATCCACAATGAGTACTATACAGTCGAGGAGGCTTGTAAGAAAGGACTGGTGGGTGTGGAGTTCAAAGACAAGCTTCTGTCTGCAGAGAGAGCGGTAACTGGGTACAAAGACCCAGGCACCAACAAGATGATCTCTCTTTTCGAAGCCATCGAACGTGGTCTCATAGAAAAAGGTCATGGTATTCGCTTGCTGGAGGCTCAGATAGCAAGTGGTGGGATCATTGACCCGAAACACAGTCACCGAATTGACGTTGATGTGGCCTACCAAAGGTGCTACTTTGATGAAGAGATGAACCAGATTCTAAAAGATGAAGGAGATGACACAAAGGGTTTCTTCGACCCAAACACAGAGGACAATTTGACCTACCTGCAGCTAAAGAGCCGTTGCATTCCAGATAAGAAGACAGGACTAGTGCTTCTGCCCCTTTACGAGAAGAAAAAGATGCAGCAGAAGAACTCCACAAGGAAGAGACGAGTATTGATTGTTGATCCTGACAGTAAAAAAGAGATGACGGTACGTGAAGCCTACGAGAAGAAACTCATAGACTACGAAACCTTTTTGGACTTGTCTCAGCAAGAATGTGAGTGGGAAGAAACCATCATCACTGCCCCAGATGGCTCGACCAGTACAGCAATAAGGGACATGCAAACAGGCATTCAGTACGACTTGAAAGAACTGCTAACTAAGGGAGTGATTGACCAAGATGTCCTTGATAAGTATCGTTCAGGAAATATCACCCTTCCAGTGCTTGCAGATATGATCACCAACAAGACGAAGACCCTCAGCAAACCGCTCAGCTCCTCTGTCGCCTCATCATCTTTCACATCCCAGACATCAATGAAAAGCCAGATAATTAAAACTGAAACTGTTAAAAGAGTCGAGAGTATCTCCACTCAAGAAAACATTCAAGATCCATCCTCACCAAACTTTGCCAAGCATATTTCCAGCATGTCAATCAAACTGACCCCATTAGTAGAAACGATTGAGGAACAGAATCCAGTTGGAGCAATTTTTGACACCGAGAAGCTGGAGAAGATCAGCATATGTGACGCTCTGAAGCGAGCAATCATCGATTCCATCACAGCGCAGCGACTAATGGAGGCTCAGGCTTGCACCGGAGGGATTGTGAGCCCTGAAAACGGTCGCCGTATTTCTATTCAAGAAGCAACCCGACTTGGTATCCTTGATAACGAAATGGGTAACAGGATAAAACCTGCCCAGAAAGCGTATATTGGTTTCGAAGAGGTGAAGTCTAAGCGTAAGATGTCAGCCGCAGAGGCCGTCAAGGAAAAATGGCTGCCGTACGAAGCTGGCCAGCGCTTCCTCGAGTTCCAGTATTTAACCGGCGGGCTGTTCGACCCAGAGCTTGGGTGCAGACGGTCGCTTGAGGATGCTTTACAGCTCGGCTGGCTGGACATGAGAACGGCTCAGAGGCTCCAGGATACGCGCCACCACCCCAAGACACTCACCTGCCCCAAGACCAAGCTGAGGATATCCTACAAGGAGGCTCTGGAAGGTTGCATGACCGAGGAGAACACGGGTGTCCGCATGCTTCCCGCCTCCACGGTTTCATCACGTGGAATCAGCAGCCCCTACAATCTCTCGAATCCAGGATCCGCCTCCGGCTCTCGAAGCGGATCCCGCAGGGGCAGCGTAGACTACAGCGTATCCCCCTCTTCGTCTTCCAGATACAGCAGCTTTAGCTACAGCAAGACCTCTTTCAGCTCCAGATCGCTCTCTTAAACAATCACTGTGTACTGTTTAATGTTCTATAACACAATTATCCATCAAAGTATTTTTAGATAACAATATGAGAAAATCAGTAGCATTTATTATTGGAAATCTAGATTGTGTTTTAAACGAATCAGCATTTGTTTACCACCTTGTTTGGAAAACTAAAAAGAATCAATAGCGTTTAGTCTTCTTTAATCACTTATAACTTTGACTGCTTTTTCACATTATGCTTTTGAATTTTATTAAACAGATAAAAGTTGTTTATAACACTAGGTTTTGGGTACAGATGTAACTTTCCTGATTTGTTTTTACACTAATACTGTTGAATTGCTGTAGTTTTTCTGAACGTTTCAGAGCCTTCACGTCACCTTTGTACTAGCCTGAATTACTTTGTGAAGTTGATTTCTAACACAGTGTCTGATATTTTTCTTAGTTTTATTGCTCAAATAAAGAAATACTGCATTAAATGTATGACTCGTATGAAGAATTATTACTACGGTTTGATTTTATGTATAAAATGTTATATTTAGGAGTTAAAGCAGAGCTGTATCTTGCCTAAAACAATCTAATCCATGCCCGACTTCACAATATTTACTTTTTAACTTCAAAATCGAACATTAATACTTTTAATTCCATTCAGTTTTATAAGTGATTACAACCAAAGAGCTAAGGTTATGTTAAAGCATAAATAATGATCCTGTTTTATGAAGATGTGAAATTATTTCAGGAGTACTAACATCATTTGTATGATTATTATTAACTAATGATAACAAAAAGTGTTTATTAGCACCATGGATGACCTCTGCTAACCAGCTCCAAGCTAACTGTTTACAAAACAGTGCAGATAAATCCTATACGAGATCCTCTCACAACCTTTCAGTAGTTATTTAACTGGTTATTTAACTTACCATTTTTGAAATGCTGCTGTTGCCAATATTAACTGCAATATTGCCTAGTTTCTCTTCAAATAATAAATCATAAAGTAAAGGGCGTTCACTAAGATTTAACATGACTGCCAACCAGCTCTCTATCTCTATATAAGCTGACATCAATGATGTTTGTGCTTTGCATTGACAAATAATTTATTTACTGACTAACAACAAGAAAAGTACCAGCTATAAAGATATTTTGCTTTGAAAACGGTGTGTTTCGTGGTGGCCAGGTCTTTGTTTTTACCGTTTACAGAGGTGGGTAGAGTACCCAAAAACTGTACTCAAGTAAAAGTAAAAGTACTTATATAAATATTTACTCAAGGAAAAGTAATAGTCCAAATAGTTACTTGATTAAGAGTATAAAAGTATTGGATCAAAAAACTACAAGTAGTTAGTTACTAGTTACTTTGGATCAGATACTGTATATCTATAGTCTATTTTAATTTAGATATATAGATACAATTTATGTAATGTGTGTGTGTGTGTGTGTGTGTACACACACTTCCGACTTCCGTTCAAAAGATTTTTAATGTTTTTTTTTAATGTAATTTATTTCAGTGATGCAAATCAGAATTTTCATCAGCCTTTACACCAGTCTTCAGTGTCACATAATCCTCCAGAAATCATTCCAATATATCGCTGTTCTTTTCAGATTTTAATTCCTCAAATAATCCTGAACAAAAAGTCACAGGTTCCAAAAAATATCAAGCAGCAAAACTGTTTCCAACACTGGTAATAAATCAATATATTAGAATGATTTCTGAAGGATCATAGGACTGAAAACTGGAGCAACAGCCGATAAAAAATCTGACTTGTATCACTGAATTAAATTATATTTCAAAGTATATTAATTATGTATTATATATACCCCTGACGTCTTTACACAGAGAAGAGTGAAAACTCCTCACATGACCGGCTAACGTTACCGAACATCTGAACATAACGAAACAAATGCACATCGATGGATCTTCCGTATGTTCTGCCAAATGTACAAATGCAAATGCAAAGGCATTCCTCTTGGAACAGGTCGCGCGCCGCTGCGCTCAATGCTCTTGATAACTCAGCGCGTGCCGCAGGGAACTGAACGAATCATTTAAACTGATTCGCGAACCGATTCACTGATCTGCCGACTGGCATCGTTCATTGCCCAGAGAAAAAGAAGACGGCGCGTTTGGAATAAATTGAAGCATTTTAACTTGTATTGCATTAAGGTAAAGTAACGAGAGGAGCCTCGCCGACAGTAACGCAGTAACAGTACAGTTTTTCTCTAAAAATATACTTGAGTAAGAGTAAAAGTATCCATCTTTAAATATACTCTAAAAGTATTAGTTACCCAAAAACATTACTCAAGTAAATGTAACTCGTTATACCCACCTCTGACCGTTTAGTTATTAAAATATGTCCCTAGCCTGCAGACTTCTAAGAAAATAATAGAAAACTCTAGTATAAATGTTGTTTTATTGTATGGATGCGTGTCACGTACATCACGTACTGGTTGTATTCAGGATACAAAAAAATTATAATGTTAACATTTTTAGGTGACTTTAAAAAGGGGGCTTCTGGATGCATTAACCCTTATAACGGATTTTGGTAAACTCGGTCAGTTTATCCGGATGAGATGCATTTAAAAATAGCATAGTTCAATATGAACAGTTTATTAGCTGTTTTCAAAAATCATGTTTTTTCATCATGCATTCAAATTAATCTCAATCGAACTGCAGTTGGGCTATTTTGATTAGGTACAAAATTACACAAAAAATACTAGCTAACTAACGACGAATAAAACAATAAAAACATAATAGCATAATATAAAACATGAAATGCAAATAAACTCTTCATATGCAGGTCTCACACATTTTTGAGCATTCATGAATTTAATTCAGATTTTGAATGCATTATGAGGGTTAAGAAAGCAAATGTTTTTGTTCAATCTTGTTGGAGCTGACATAGATGTACTATGTCCACGGGAGCTGAGCCGTGTGCGCGCCTCCTGCCGGACACGCGCGGCAGTACAACAACACGAGGACGTGTGAATTACATCCGGGGTCAAAGCACGGCAGACAGCCGCATTTATAGACGTTCACTTTTGCAGTCTTTCGTTTAAGAATCAAAGATGATAATTCCGCATTTATGTATTGAATGTGAATTGTAGTCTGATGTTTGATTAATACATTATTTGAAGAGTCTCTCTGTTGAGGAAAACCGCGGAGGCCTGCTGAGATCTGCGCTCTGAGGTAAATAAAAGCTGATTTTTAAATATTGTTTATGATAAACACAGCAGATATGTCTTACATAAACTTACAGTGGTTCTTCTGTTGTTATACCAACGGTTGTAACTTGTATTTTGTGAAAATGTTAATGTTACTAAAGTGTTAAATTGTACTTGTAAACACACAAATACACAAGTATTATATCTTTTTTTGGACACGTATTCTTTAAAGGAAGAAAAGGTACCATGAAAATACCATGGTAATGTATAGCACGTCCTGATTTTGCTGAGTTAGATGTGTTACTGGGTCAACATATATTGTTGGAACAACATTTTAATCCAAAAAATTAATCTTGACCATTTTCCAACACCTAAAGCTAACCATGAGATACCCCTAAAATCAGAGGAAATGATAGATGAATGGCACTCATGTACAAGCAACAAACACTGATTATAAGCCTAAGATTCACAACAATTATAAACTTGTTCTTCAAATCTGATTGGTTAATAACAATGTTAACAAAGACGATGACCCAGGAACATGTGGCACTTGGTAAAATCAGGTTCTGCACTCAGTATCAGTGCAGGTAACTCATCTGCTAGCTGTGCTGTTTTATATAAACAGTGACTCTGATGTAACAGTGTTGAGCTGTTATGTCCTACAGTCATGTGGTGATATGTAAAGTGTGATATGGGTAAATCATGGTGTTTTCTTGTAGGGATCATGGCTGAGGATCCTCAGAGAAACTTCCGCTCGGCGTATTATGAGAAAGTGGGTTTCAGAGGAGTGGAGGAGAAGAAATCTCTTGAGATCCTGATGAAGGACAATCCACTGGGTGAGAGTCATCATCACAGAGGAGTATTCAGCTCTTTTCATTCATTCATTCAATAATAAACATTATTATTTATCTTATATTACATGTTAATGTTGCTTTAAGTGTTCGGTAAACACACATAACAGATTTTTACATATTTCTCCTTCTGAACCTATAATAGTAACAGTTATTATTATTTATTTAATTTTATGCATTTTTAATGTTGGTTTAAGAGTTCAATTACCATTTAAAACAATTATTTTGTTATTTTTAATGGTATAATAAAAAATAACAGTACTTTTATCTTATATAATAATAATTGTATGTTCCTATTTGTGTTGTTATTAATTTATAGTTGGTGTAGTAATTATACAAAATAGATTTGTTTTTCAACACAATAAATAATAATAATAACAATAATTGGTAACATTTAGACACAATCAGTAATTATTTTTATTGTTGGTGTTCAGTGATCATGCAGAACTGATTTTATCTTTTGACACTATATTAATAACAATACATTTATATATTCGTAATTATTTTTGTTGGAATAAATGTTCATTAATCATATAGAATAGATTAACCTTTTCAACACAATTATAAATAATGATAACTATTATTATTATTATTATTTATTTTGAATGTTGGTGTTTTAATGTTCAGTAACCATGAATATATTTTTTGTCTTTTGACTATTCTTTTTAAATATTGATTTAAATGTTCAATAACCATGCATTTCAGCTGAATAATAAATCATAATAATAACGTCTTCTTCTTCTTACATACAGTAGTGTTTATGATTCATCTTCGTTTATGTTTATGTTCTCTCGGCTGTGATAGTAACTCTCAGACGATCGGTGTTTCAGTCAGTTGTGCTGCTGTTGTTTTCAGATGTGGAGAAGTTGAGCACCTTCAGTCAGAGGTTTCCTCTTCCCTCCATGTACCGGATACACGTGTGGAAAGTCCTGCTGGGTGAGAACATGAATTATCATTTACATACAGTGTGGCCAAAATGATCAGAACACGAGTTTCCCAGCAGCTGAAAATAGTGTCTGATATTTCTATCTTCTGCTGGAGTGCGTCGGTAGGAAATATCAGTTTACATTTCCAAACATTCGTTTAGTCATTAAGTGTAATAACCCAGTGATATTTCTGAGTTCTGATCATCATCAGTCTGTCTGGAATGGCGTGAAGTGTAACAAATGACAGGTCAGAGGCGAGAGTAGATCCACTAGCAGCTTTATTAGTACAAGGTCAAACAGGCAAATATCAAGCAGAGGTATCGAGGGCAACGTAGAAAAGGCAGAGTCGAAATCAGAGGCAGAGCAATGGGTCAGGGCAGGCGGCAGACAGAGAGGATTACCATAAAACAGGCGAGGTCAGAGAGGCAGGCAGCAAACGATCAGAAGAGGAGGTCAACAGTCCAGGTAGTGCACGGAAAGACAAACTGGGAAAACCGCTCGGAAATGTAGCCAGGGGGAAACAAGACTTCGCAGTGAGTGCATGTGAGAGTGCTGCTTAAATGCGAGTGTGAGAATGAGGTGCAGGTGTGATGAGGCAATCAAGACTAATGAGTGAATGGTGACAGCTGTGTGATTGGTGTAATGGTGGACGGGAATGTGTGTGTGCAGTGCATGATGGGAGATGTAGTCCATGGGTGATGTGCAGTTGTAGTGAGTGGTAACCAGATTCATGACATGAAGAAACTGAGACGGACTAAATCCAGAAGGAGACGCTTCAAGAAACCTCCTGCGAAGCTACAGCGCTGTTACACGTTTTAGGCACTTGTGTAAAATGAGGATAATGTCTAAAACAATGTCATAAATCGATTTCCTTAACTTCTATGAACTACATGAAATCAACATTTGTTGTGAGCATCTTTGTGTTTAAAGCAGCGTTTGTCTTCGGTGCTCTTGAGCAGAGTTTCTTGAAGCGTCTTCTTCTGGATTTATTCTTTCTCAGTCACTCCAGACAGACTGATGATGATCAGATCAGACACAAATATCACTGCGTTATTACAATTAATGACTAAATGAATGTTTGGAAATATAAACTGCTTTTATGCGATATTCTAGAAGTGCTGGAGCTTCTCCTGAGTGAACAGTGTCCACTGCTCCAGGTGCGTGTGTGTGTGTGTGTGTGTGTGTGTGTGTGTGTGTGTGTGTGTGTCCACTGCTCCGTGTGTGTGTGTGTGTGTGTGTGTGTGTCCACTGCTCCGTCTGTGTGTGTGTGTGTGTGTGTCCACTGCTCCGTGTGTGTGTGTCCACTGTGTGTGTGTGTGTGTCCACTGTGTGTGTGTGTGTGTGTGTGTGTTGCTCCAGGTGTGTGTGTGTGTGTCCACTGCTCCGTGTGTGTGTGTGTGTGTGTGTGTGTGTGTGTGTGTGTGTGTGTGTGTGTGTGTGTGTGTGTGTGTGAGTGTGAGTGTGTGTCCACTGCTCCAGGTGTGTGTGTGAAACACAGCGAGTGTGTAGATCAGGCTGGTGAAGCCGTGTGTCCCGTCGTCTGCAGGTATCCTGCCGCCCCACAGTGATTCTCACGCTCTGGTGTCTCGCTATCGTCTCGAGCAGTTTGAGGACGTCAGCGGCGCTCTGACAGCCATGCGCTTCATCCACGCATCCACCCCGGCGACGGAGCTCTACCTGCGCATGTACCAGCTGGAGAGCAGACAGCTTCCCCGCAGGAGCGAGCTCAGGCCGCCGGTGAGGAGCTGCGGGTTTGTGGGGAATCAGTACCTCGGGTCAAGTATTGATCTGTGACCCTGGAGCACAAAAGCAGTCATAAGTAGCACGGTATATTTACATTGAATCATTTAGAAGAGCTTTTGGAAGCAATCATAAGAGCAATGATATGCTATTGCTTTGACAAGTTAGCCTAGCGCACACATAGCAAGGACTTCTTTTTATTATATAATAAATAGATTGAGAAGCTAGTGTTAGTTATTTTCAAGAAAACAAGCAATTAATAAAGTGCAAGTCTAAAAGTTTTTTTTAAGAATAGAATTATAATAGAGTGTGCTAGAGTTAGAGGGTCAAATAAAGATGGAAGAGATGTTTTTAGCCGATCTTTGAATATATTATATTTATTATAGTATATTTGTAGCAATAGCCAACAATACATTGTATGGATCAAAATTATTGACTTTTCTTTTATGCCAAAAATCATATTAAGATAATTTTCTGTGACGATATTTTGTAAATTTCCTATCATAAATATATCATAACTTAATTTATGATTATTAATATGCATTGCTAAGAACTTCATTTGAACAACTTTAAAGATGATTTTCTCAATATTTAGATTTTTTTTCACCCTCAGATTCCAGATTTACAAATATTGTCCGATCATAACAAACCATACTTTTATGTATTCAGCTCAGTAAAAAATGACCCTTATATAGACCCTAGTTATCACATATAGTGCTTTTTACAATGCAAATCTTGTCAAAGCAGCTTCCCCAAGATCACGGTTATAATCATGAGCCGCATCTACAGGTAACGAGGGAGGTGTGTATCTTCAGTATTTCTCAGAGGTCGGGTTCAAGTATAATTAGTTTATATTAGTGATGGTCCGATATTGATGTGTGTTGATAGTGTGTGTGTGTGTCCACTGCTCCAGGTGTGTGTGTGTGTGTGTGTGTCCACTGCTCCAGGTGTGTGTGTGTGTGTGTGTGTGTGCCCCCTACTCCAGGTGTGTGTGTGTGTGTGTGTGTGTGTCCACTGCTCCAGGTGTGTGTGTGTGTGTGTGTCCACTGCTCCAGGTGTGTGTGTGTGTGTGTGTGTCCACTGCTCCAGGTGTGTGTGTGTGTGTGTCCACTGCTACAGGTGTGTGTGTGTGTGTGTGTGTGTGTGTGTGTGTGTGTGTGTGTGTGTGTGTGTGTGTGTGTCCCTGCCCATGTGTGTGTGTGTGTGTGGCCACTGCTCCAGGTGTGTGTGTGTGTGTGTGTGTCCACTGCTCCAGTGTGTGTGTGTGTGTGTCCACTGCTCCAGGTGTGTGTGTGTGTGTGTGTGTGTGTGGCCACTGCTCCAGGTGTGTGTGTGTGTGTGTGTGTGTGTGTGGCCACTGCTCCAGGTGTGTGTGTGTGTGTGTGGCCACTGCTCCAGGTGTGTGTGTGTGTGTGTGTATGTGTGTGTGTGTGTGTGTCCACTGCTCCAGGTGTGTGTGTGTGTGTGTGTGTCCACTGCTCCAGGTGTGTGTGTGTGTGTGTGTGTGTGTGTGTGTGTATGGATGGGTTAAATACAGAGAACACATTTCACTGCTGGTTATACTCTGTATAATTATGTATGTGACAATTTTATTTTTTTACAACACCGATATCTGATCATGGCAAATTGCTTAAATATCGGTCGATCTCTGGTTTATATATAACGTTACCCAGAGAAACACGTGTCATGATAAACCCAGTGGCCACCAGGACGTGTTCTCGTGTCTCAGGTGTGATGTCTTCCTCCAGGATGACGAGGATCAGATCTTCCTGGCGATCGGCCGAGCGATGGAGGAGATCGTGGACGACGCGGTCGACTGCTATTGGCTCGTCAGGTGCTTCATCAACCAGTTCAAGCTCAAGTTTGGAGACTCCGTCCCTCACCTGGTACAGGAACTATAACTAACTATAACTTTATATTTGACACTGAGAGATGATAACCGTTTAGTAGAATTAATAACCTTTAAATACATAATCACTGAAAATAACACAGTACTTTTGTATTGTTGTTGTATCATTTTTTAAAGATTATTAATGTTGATTTAAGTGTTTTTATTTTTTTAAACACTATAATGCATGGTAACAGTTATTATGAGTTATATCACTGTTATTATTCATACATTTTTATGGTTTTATGGTTCAAGTTTTGTTTTAGGAGTTAATAACACGCAGAATAGATATTATTTTTTGTTGTTTTTTTAGATGCTGTAATAATCTGCTGTAATATCAGTTGTTATTATCATTATTATTATTACTTTATAAGTATTTATTATTACTTTATTACTTTATTTATTATCATTATGTTTTTAACGTAAGTGTTTTACTTTTTCTTTTAACGCTGTAATAAATAATAACATTATATATTATTATTAATATTATTAAATTATTTTTTATTCATTTTTAATCTTTAACAACTATCCAGAACAAGTTTTCAAGTTTTAATCCTTTTTGACACTTTAATATGATCAATATTTTGCATGATTATTAATGTTAGTTTAAGTGTTCAGTACACATCCCGGACACATTTAAAATTTTGACACCGTAAAAGATAATAACTGTCATTGCTGTTGTGACTATTATACATTTTCTTTATTTAATATTTTATTTATTAATAATTAATGTTGATGCAAGTGGTTATGTCTTCATTTTGACATGCTAATAAATAACAGCCGCTGTTATTTCTATATTAATAACAACATTAGTTAACATGAAATAAGAATGAACAGCATTTATTAATCTTAGTTCATGTTAATTTCAATCACGAGTTGTGTTTGTTAACATTAGGTAATGCGCTGTGAACTAACATGAATAAACAACTGTATTTTCAATAATTAACATTAATAAATAGTATGTTCATGATTAACTAATGTTAACACATTATTGTAAAGTGCTACCAATATTTGTAATGTTTAACTGTTTCATTATTTGACTTGTGTTACACCAGATTTGACACGTTACTGAACAACAGTAGTTATTATTGTATAGTTTTTGCTCATAAACGGAGCTCCGAGACTATCAGAAAGCGGCGCATGTTTGGTTCTTGTGTAACGGCTCCTGATGTAACGCTGCTCTGGCTTGTTTTGAACTGAAAGCACGGTCTGTGTTTCAGCCGAAGAGTTTGGAGCACTTCCTGTCTCAGGAGGACGCCGCTCTTCTGGCTCATCTGAAGACGTCTGGAGCGCTGCACTCGCTGCCGTACCGGCTCTGGTTCAGACGCTGCTTTGCTGGATGTTTACCCGAGTCCAGCCTACAGAGGTCCGGTCCACCGACTCCTCTCAGAAATACAGGAGCAGTTGTATGATTCCAAACAGCTGTTTTCTCTGTCAATATATATTAAACTGTCATTTATGTATGTGATGCGCAGCATCGTTACTCCAGTCTTCAGTGTCACACACACAGTGGCGGCTGGTGCTAAACATGTTTGGGGGGGGCGCAAACAAACTGAAAGTACGGGCGATCTGTTTTTTTTTTCTTCATCCGAACGCCTTGTGAAGGGTATTTTTGTAAAGATAAAACCGAATGTTCTTTCATCTGGAGATATTGCGCTTGCTTCCACATTAATTAGTTCCTGTCTGTCAACTGACGAGCTGCTGCTGAGTGGAACGAGAGTCGTTGAGAACGGTCCAATCACACGAGGCCAAACATATCAAAACAACAATATTGATTCGCTCTAACAACAAAAGTGGGAGGAGCCTGCGCCCCAAGGACAATTTGAAACCAGCCAATTAGAGCTTAGCCTCAAATCACATGCTTTTGAAAAGTTTGTGTACCTACATACACACTCATTAGTCCGGCGCCCCGCACACAAATATGAAAGAAATATAGTTGATTTTCAATAAATTATAATATAACTAACAGTAGAATACAATGACTAAATGATTTTATTTAGTTAATATTTGCGATATGTTATTGTTAACATGTTAAAGGGGGCTAAATTGAAGGGGGGCTATTGACCAGCCGCCACTGGTGTCACATGATCTTCAGAAATCATAAACATTTCTGACTATTATCAATGTTACGTTTCATTGTTTTTTTATCTTGTCTGATTGACTGTGCTCTCGTGTGATTGGCTGATCGACGGACTGTGCTGTGCTGTGATTGGTCGGCAGGGTTTGGGATAAAGTCATCAGCGGCTCCTGTAAGATCCTGGTGTTTGTTGCCGTGGAGATTCTGCTCAGCTATAAGAGCATGCTGATGGGAATGAGTGACCCGGAAGGAGTTTACAACTTCCTGTCTAACGTGAGCCGCAAACATACTCTTTCAGTCACATCTCACGGCAAACATGGGTTTAAAGAAATGTTCTGAGCTCTTTATTAATATCTACATTATGACACTTTTCAAGTAATTTTACTTAAAACAACTTTTAAAATCCTTCAGTAATCTCATCCCATAGATGTCACTAATGATTTTATAATTTAATTTATTATTATTATTATTATTATATCAACCAGTTTTTGGATAAACACTTAATTACATAAAATAAGTGTTTTATTTATTTAATTACTATTATTATTAAATTAACAGCTGTTTTTTTAACTGACGGACAACAAATATTTGTATTAATTTTATTAATTCAATTAAGTAACATCATTATTAGTCTACCTGTTTTTGTTTGAGCAAGTAATTTTTATTTTATTAATATATTACATAAGATTATTTAGTTTATTTGAACTAGTTTTAATTGAGGAATAAGGAATTATTGTATTTATTATATTAAATACTAATTTATTATTATTATACGAAATGCCATTTTAATAAGGAACAATTAATTAATTTTATTATTTTTGTGTTATTATAATAATTATTATTATTATATGAGGTACTGTTTTTTATTTGAGGAACAAGGAATTACTTCTTTTTTTTATTGTATTTAAATAAAAAAATATATATCATTATTATTATATCAACCAGTGTTTTTTGGTAACAGTTAATTATATAAAATAAGTGTTTTATTTATTTAATTACTATTATTATTAAATTAACTACTGTTTTTTTAACTGACGGTCAACAAATATTTGTATTAATTCAATTAAGTAACATAATTATTACTGATGTTTTATTATTATTTACATTATTACAGGCTACCTGTTTTTGTTTGAGCAAGTTATTATTTATTTGTATTTTATTAATATATTACATAAGATTATTCATTTTATTTGAACTACAGTTTTAATTGAGGAATAAGGAATTATTTTATTTATTATATTAAATACTCATTTATTATTATTATATGAAATGCCATTTTAATATGGAACAATTAATTATTATTTTTTGATATTATTATTATTATATGAGGTACTGTTTTTTTATTTGAGAAACAAGGAATTACTTTTTATTTTACAATTTT
The DNA here is from genome assembly GCA_027564155.1 of Gymnocypris eckloni scoliostomus. Taxonomy (NCBI): domain Eukaryota; kingdom Metazoa; phylum Chordata; class Actinopteri; order Cypriniformes; family Cyprinidae; genus Gymnocypris; species Gymnocypris eckloni. The sequence continues at coordinate 37,907,000 of CM050412.1, read as the reverse complement.
ATTTGTTCAATTAAATATTTATTATTATTATTATTTATTTATTAAATTGATAAACTGTTAATTAATTTGTATTATTTTTGAGTTATTATTATTATTATATGAGGTACTGTTTTTTTATTTGAGGAACAAGGAATTAAATAATTTTTTATTATTATTATTATACAATTTTTTTTAATTGATAAACTGTTAATTAATTGTATTATTGTATTAATTAATTGTATTTGATTAGTCATATTAAATAACATTTAGCCACAAATGGTATTGAATAGAATATGAATAAATAGAATATTGAATGAATTGTTTTTGTGATTTGTCATTTCTTGACGTTTTTGATGCACCTAACGAGCTTCTGATCTCTCGGTCTCTGTACAGATGCCGCAGGAGAACACCGACGCCATCGTCACGAAGGCCATCGATCTGTGGCACAAACACTGCGGGACGCCCATGCACTCGGTGTAATCAGACAGGAACAGGAACGTCAGCTGTGTGTGTGTGTGTGTGTGTGTGTGTGTGTGTGTGTGTGTGTGTGTGTGTGTGTGTGTGTGTGTGTGAGAGTGAGTGTGTGTGTGTGTACGTGTGTGTGTGTGTGTGTGAGAGAGAGAGTGTGTGTGTCTGTGTGTGTGTGTGAGAGAGAGAGAGTGTGTCTGTGAGAGAGAGAGAGTGTGTGTGTGTGAGTGTACGTGTGTGTGTGTGTGTGTGTGTGTGTGTGTGTGTGTGTGTCTGTGTGTGTGTCTGTGTGTGTGTGTCTACTGTGTGTGTGTGTGTGTGTGTCTGTATGTGTGTGTGTGTGTACATGTGTGTGTGTGTGAGAGTCTGTGTGTGTGTGTGTCTGCGTGTGAGTGTCTCTGTGTGTGTGTGTGTGTGTGTCTGTATGTGTGTGTGTGTGTGTGTGTGTGTGTGTGTGAGAGTGAGTGAGTGTGTGTGTGTGTGAGAGAGAGTGTGTGTGTGTGAGTGTGTCTGTGTGTGTGAGAGTGTGTGTGTGTGTGTGTGTGTGTGTGTCTGTGTGAGTGTCTGCGTGTGAGTGTCTCTGTGTGTGTGTGTCTGTGTGTGTGTCTGTGTGTGTCTGTATGTGTGTGTGTGTGTGTGTGTGTGTGTGTGTGTGTGTGTGTCTGTATGTGTGTGTGTGTGTGTGTGTCTGTATGTGTGTGTGTGTGTGTGTGTGTGTGTGTGTGTGTGTGTGTTCGTTCACCGATCAGCCTAATATACAGTTATTTTACACCGTCATGTCGTTCCAAACCTCTTTGAGTTCATAAGATCAGGAAAAGTGCGTAAAAATCTTTTTAATGAGCCTCAGAAAACAATCATGTAGGTTTGGAACAAATGATATATATTGTGTATGTGTTCAGTATCAAAATCAGTTGAAAATATTTATAAATAATATATTAACATCAAAACATCTCGGCACACATTGTTACAGTAACACTTTACAAAAGGTCTCATATTTATGAACTAACGGAGGATTGTACAGCATTGTTTAATAAAAATACAGTTGATCATTATTCATGAGTTCTCAGTGCATTAAGTTATGTTATCAAATATAACTTCATTTAAAATAGATTAGGAAATGTTCAAATTGACATTGTAATGTCATTTCAGGGAATTGTTTTCTAATTTATTATTACTATTAATACTACATGAACTATTTTTTATTGAGAAATGAGGATTTGATTTTGTGTAAAATTGTAATAATATTAACTAAGGTCATTCCTTGTTATTCATAATTTAGACAAACTCAATGTAGTAATAATAATAAAAAATATATTTTAAAAAAGTCTTAATTTCAACATTTTCTAATACATTTCTAAAATAAAAAGATTTGATCTGTTAATATTAATAGCTATTAAAATAAAAATGTAAATATTAAATGCACATTTTTACTAGTAAATTTAGAAATCAACAAACGTACTAATAATTTATTATTCTTAGTTTGCTGATTTCAAAATATACGAGTGAAAAGTAATGTATTAGTAATAAATACAGTAGAATTGTTAGTTCATGAGTTAAAGTTGGCAAACGGAAACATATTATTGATAACTTCATTAATTAACATGAACTAATATTTCTACTGCAGTTATTAGTCTGTTTGTTGATTTCAATATTTACTAGTAAACAAGTTATTTTTAATAGTAACATTATTTTAATAACTATTAATGTTAACAAAACTGTTTATTAAAATTTAAAAGTTGTATAATATTTGTTATAGTATTATTATTACAATAAAATAAGCAATTTTCTGCTCCATAAAACAACAACTGTTCATGTAATAATACAATACAATTATAAAATAATTTTTATTACAATGTTAATTTCAACATTTAACAATAGACATAATTAAATTAAAACTTGTTCATTAACATTAGTTAATATTTTTATTTTTATTATATTCATTTTTCCTCAATTAAAGAGGAAATGTAATAATAATAATAATTGAATTATAAAATAATTACTTGCAGTACACTTACGACGCTAATTGAATAAATTAAAAATTGCATGTGTTCACATTAAATAAAGCACTGTGAACTAACATGAACAATTGTATTATTATTAGCCAAGATTAAATGTTGTAAGAAATATTACTCATTAATGTTAACAAATGAGACCTTAATGTTACTGTTTCTGTATGATCACGGTGAATAAAATACAAGAAAACGAATGTAACACTGATTATTGTGATGCCCTTCATTGTTTTGGTTTTATTTTGGCGACGCCCTGTAAAGTGGGCGGAGTTTAAAGGGCCGCCCAACACTCGATCACATGACAGCTGAGCACCAATGAGCACAAAGTGAGATCAAAAACACTCATGAACACTCAGTCACTCTTAACACGTTATTGCTCCGTCCTGTCACTCAACCGCAGCATCGCCTCCTGTGATTGGTCAGCAGTGTGGGCGTGGCCAACGTAGCTTTTTTGTTATTGGTTAAAGATGTTCTTGGGTTTTATGACTTAAAATAGCACAAACAGCAGCCAACATCATGGGTTTGACTCTGAAATGAAAATAAATATTTTATAGCAATGGATAAAAGTGTCTAGCAGATGCATACAAGTTAAAAATAAGCAGGAGACGTGGAATTAAAGGAATAGTTTATCCAAAACGGCATAATTGGCTGAAAATGACCACCCTCAGATGAGTTTGATTCTTCATCAGGTTTGTAGAAATGTGTCTCAGCAATGGAAGTGAATGGGTGCCGTCAGAATGAGAGTCTGATAAAACATCACAATAATCCACAGTCCATCAGTTATCATCTGGAGAAGACAAAAGATGAAACTAATCCAGCATTAAGACTCAAAGGTTTGAAGTTAAAACATCTTAATGCTGGATTAGTTTCATCTTTTGTCTTCTCCAGATGTTAACTGATGGACTGTGGATTATTGTGATGTTTTTATCAGACTCTCATTCTGACGGCACCCATTCACTTCCATTGCTGAGACACATTTCTACAAACCTGATGAAGAAACAAACTCATCTACATCTTGTATAGCCTGAAGGTGAGGAACTTTTCAGCTAATTTTCCTTTTTGGCTAAATTATTTCTTTGAAGATTTAGCGTGTAATAATGTGGTTTGCGCTCATTAGAAAAGCCGTTTCTTTTGTGTTCTCGGTTTTTGAAAACTAAAAGGACTGGAATAGTTTATAAGTTACAAGTAGAAAATCATCTACATCGCCTGCTGCATTAAAAACCATTGGTTAAAAAAACAAAAGAAAGAGAAATGAATGGCGAAGAGCACATTATAGTGTTATCAGTTTGTCTAAATCTCGGCACACACACACACAGAGAGAGATCGTGAGCTCGCTGAGAGTCCCGCAGGATCAGCTCAGATCCACTGCGAGTGATTCCGGATCAAAACCAGCAGCAGAGAGTCTGTTCAGGGTCCGTTAGAGATGAACGGCTCCAAACCAGAGAGAGAGAGAGAGACCGAAGCGGCTCTACGGCCGGTGAAACCTGCAGAGAATCACAGCACCGTAAACATCACGTCCTTCCCACAATGCTTCACTTCATCATTTGAAGCTGCATGAGTGAAGTCGTATTCACTCTAGTGCTTCACAACAGCCTGAGGCATCATGCGTATCAATGGGACTTGTGTGATTGGCAATGTTTATCAAATATATATTTTTTTACATAAAATGTATTTTATGTATTTGTAAAAATATATACTAAGAAACATGTAGATGCTAAATATACACTTTTAGGATTTTATTTTTTATTTTGAATGTATCTTGTGTTAATCAAAGCTGCATTTATTTGATTAAAAACGAGAAATTGTAAAATATTATTAGAATTTAAAATAACTATTTTCTATGTGAATATATATTTTATTTCTGTGATGCGCAGCTGTATTTTCATCATCATTACTCCAGTCTTCAGTGTCACATGATCTTCAGAAATCATAATAATATACTGATTTATGATCAAGAAACATTTCTGATTATTATCAATGTTGAAAACAGTTAAGTTGGCCAATATTATTTTCAACATAGTAAATGTATTATAAAAAAAAAGTATAGTCAATTATTTTTTAAATAGGAGTATTAAATTACTATAAAATAGTAATATTTTGAGGCAGTAATTAAAGATTATATTGAGTACATATACAGTAAATGAACATACTTTCCATAAAGCCAACAATTCACAAAAAATGTGTTTTTATTGGTCTTATGAAGTATTATAATTTGTTCAAAATCATCACAATTAAAAGAACCAAAGACTTAAACTACTTCAGTCTGTGTGCATTGAATTAATTTAATAAACGAGTTTCACAATTTGAGTTGAATTACTGAAATAAACGAACTTTTCCACGACATTCTAATTTATTGAGATGCACCTGTGTGTATATATATATACTTAAAAACATTTATTGTTTAATATTTTTTACAAATTAATTAGAGAGAAATAAATATAGATAGAAAATACAAGGTATTTATTAGAAAGTTAACATATACATACTGAAATTAATCTGTATATATTGAATTAAAATGCATATTTTTAATAAACACATTGCTGGAAATAGACAAAAAGGATATAAAAAAGCTTGATTTCTTTCTTATGATTAGCAATCAGCTGATAATACTGAATGCATTATTTGGACATGAATGAAGTACAGAGAAGCCTGGTGTGAGATGCTGCGGTGTTTGTTCACCTGGTTAGATGTCGACTGGACTCGTGCACCTCCATCTCGGTGCTCTTGAACTCGTTCAGCTCTTTGCGTATGGCAGCCTGAGAGAGACAAATCACACCAGACTCAGAAGACATGAAGATCAGTCTGTCCGTGTTTAAACAGCACCTTTACACTGTAAAGATCAGGGCCCGTATTCATAAAGATTGATCCTCTCAGAAACATTTAGCATTCAGGACCAATCTGAGAGCAACTCTGAGTAAGGAAAGACAAACACATCTTAAATATACACCCTGTTGCTTTTATTTTAAGTATCTTGTGTTAATCAAAGCTGTGATTGGTTGATTAAAACGAGAAAAATAAAAGCTTATTAAATTTAAAATAACTATTTTCTATAAGAATATATATTTATGTATGTGCTGTAGCTGTATTTTCAACATTCCTCCAGTCTTCAGTGTCACATGATCTTCAGAAATCATAATAATATACTGATTTACTGCTCAAGAACAATTTCTGATTATTATCAATGAAGAAAAAAACAGTTAAGTTAATATTATTTTCAACATAATAAATGTATTAATAAAAAATATGAGTATTAAATTACTATAATAGTAATATTTTGAGGCAGTAATTAAAGATTATATTGTACATATACAGTAAATGAACATACTTTCCATAAAGCCAACAATTCACTAAAAATGTGTTTTTATTGGTCTTATGAATATATAATTTGTTCAAAATCATAATGCAATTAAAAGAACCAGAGAAGACTTAAACTATTTCAGTCTGTGTGCAGAGAGAAGAGAGAGACAGAGAGAGAGAGAGAGAATTACTGAGAGAGAGAGAGAGAGAGAGAGAAGAGAGAGAGAGAGAGAGATATATAGAGACAGACAGAGAGAGAGAGCAAATTAATTAGAGAGAAATAGAGAGAGAGAGAGAGAGAGATACAGAGAGAGAGATAAGAGAGATAAAAAGAGAGAGAGAGAGTTAACCTATACATACTGAAATTAATCTGTATATATTGAATTAAAATGCATAAGGATATACACACACAGAAACACACACTCCTGGAGATGTTGCGTAACTCCATCTCATGTGTGCAGTGACCCAGAATAGCTGGTTGTTATAGGAACAGCTGAAAAAGCTCTCACCTTCCTGGAGAGCCGTTTCTTCAGCTCGCGCTTCTCCTCCAGCTCCTCCTGCTCGTTCTGCGCTGAACACACAATCAGACACGATCACTCACCACATCTAGCTTTCCTCATCATACTCGTACTGGAGTCTGTGAGACGTACGTTTGAGGATGTTCCTCTGCTCCAGCTCTTCTGCTGACGGTCTCTGGCTCAGACGACTGGAGACAGATGCATTTAGATCACACACTCATCCTAACCCAGGGGTCTGCAAGCTTCAACGCCAAAAGAGCCTTTCCTACCAAATACAATTCACCTGGAGCCACAAAATATTTGATGCCCAAATAAAGATAACACGGCATATATCTAAAGTTTATATTCAGATGTTACAGAGCAGAGGAGCAGCAATCATTTCCGAAGTGAGGGGGGCAGAAATGTCAAATGTAGTAATAATAATAAATAAGTATTATAATATTTATGCATGTATAATTGACAAAACATTTTTTTAGTTGGCTCAGAAATCAAATATACTACAGGACAATAACCAATTGTCTTATTTTTGATAAATATTTTACTAAAGACAATTGTATGGTTATAAGTATATACTGCAAACACTTTTTCATTTTTATCACAGAATAAGGAAGAAAATATATGTGACCCTGGAGCACAAAAGCAGTCTTAAGTGTAGCAATAGCCCAAAATACATCGTATGGGTCAAAATAATCGATTTATCTGTTATGCCAAAAATCATTAGGGTATTAAGATCATGTTCAATGAAGATATTTTGTACAAAACTCATTTTTGATTAGTAATATGCATTGCTAAGAACTTTATTTGGACAACTTTAAAGATGATTTAGATTGTTTTGCACGCTCAGATTCCAGATGTTCAAATAGTTGTATCTCCTAACAAACCACACATCAATGGAGAGCTTCTTTAATCAGCTTTCAGATGAAGTATAAATACAAATTTAGAAAAATTGACACTGAAGGCTGGTTTTGTGGTCCAGGGTCACATATTTTAAAGCTTCTGTACTGTAATTAATGCTGTCAATTACCACTGTATCATTCATATTTATTACCTGGAGAAGACACACATATCGTCTTCACGTTTCATCAGTTAAGTTTTATGCTTGTTGTTCAGCTTAGCTACAGCGATAGCGGGATGCCTGTCAAACGCTACTATTACTTCTCTATGAGTCCGTTTTGGGCTTTCTGCGCGAGAGCGCCCTCTGGCTTCGAGAATGAATGAAACATGCAGCGCGCGTGAGTGTTCAGCGCTCCGTGATTTCACATCGATTTGGATATGAATAAAACGATATATCGGTTTACTGATATTTAAGCATTTTACCATAATCGGATATCGGTTATTTATTTACTTTATAACAGTAAATAAATATCGGTTCTGGATATCGGTTACATAAACGTACAAATAATCGGTATCGGTAATAAAAAATCAATATCGGTCGATCACTAATTAATACTCAAAACACTCAAAGACATAGAAATATTTAGCTGCTCTGTTTGCTTTCATTTCAAGAAGTGTAGCTCCGCCCACAGTCAAATCTCATTGGTTCAAAATTCCCTCCACAGCTGCATATTAACATCAGGTATGCTCTTATTGGCTGTGATTATGTCAATCAACATTACCCCACACCTGTTATATTCTTACTTATGAGTACAGAAAAGCATAGAAACGTAAAAAAATAAAATAAACAAATTTCTGTGAAGCTGAAACACTTTCAAACACTTTTGTCTGTGTGTGTGTGTGCATGCGTGTCTTTCTTTCTGTCTGTGTGTGCGCAGCGGCATGTGTGCGTCTGTCAGTGTGTGTGTGTGTGTGTGCGCGTCTGTCTGTTTGTCTGTGTGTGTGTGTGCATGTGTGTCTTTCTGTCTGTGTGTGCGTGCGTGCGTGCGTCTGTCAGTGTGTGTGTGTGTGTGTGTGTCTGTCTGTTTGTCTGTGTGTGTGTGCATGCGTGTCTTTCTTTCTGTCTGTGTGTGTGCGCAGTGCGGTATGTGTGTGTGTGTGTGTGTGTGTGTATGTGCTGCGTGTCTGTTCTGTGTGCGCGTAGTGTCTGTCTGTCTGCGTCAGTGTCTGTGTGTGTGTGTGTATGTGTGTGTGCGTGCGTGTGCGCCTGCTCCTCACCGGGTGAGTTTGGTGCCGATCTGCTGTCTGGACTCCAGCCGCTCCTGGTCGGTCATCATGGGTATGATGTTTTTATCCTCCAGTTCCCTCTGCGATGGGCGATTGCTCAGTTTGATCGCCAGCGAATCTTTCCGTAAGATCCTTAAAGCAAGTGTACCTACGCACACACACAAATATATATACACAGATTATTTTTACATAAACACACACGTGTCATACTGTATTTCCCGCCAGATCTCGTACTTGTAAACAGTGAGTCGTCGTCATCCTCATCTTCATCGTCCTCTTCCTCGTGTGTGCTGAAGGTGTGTGTGATGAGTGTGTGTGTGTTGGCGGAAGTGTGGTGCATTGAATCTCTGTTCTCCTTCTCCTCTTCCGTCTCCATCAGGACAGATGGCACCGCCTGCAGTACAGAGCTACACACACACACACACACACACACACACACACACACACACACACACACACACACACACACACACACACACACACACACACACACACAGAGACAGACACACACACACACAGACAGACACACACACACACACACACACACACACACAGAGACACACACAGACACAGACAGACAGAGAGAGAGACACACACACACACACACACACAGAGAGAGAGACACACACACACACACACACACACACAGAGACACACACACACAGACAGAGAGACACACACACACACAGAGACAGACACACACACACACACACAGAGACAGACACACACACACACACACACACACACACACACACAGAGACACACACAGACAGACAGAGAGAGAGACACACACACACACACACACACACACACACACACACACACACAGAGAGACACACACAGACAGACAGACAGAGAGACACACACACACACAGAGAGACACACACACAGACAGACAGAGAGAGACACACACACACACACACAGAGAGACACACACACAGACAGACAGAGAGACACACACACACACACACAGAGAGACACACACACAGACAGACAGAGAGAGACACACACACACACACACACACACACACAGAGAGACACACACAGACAGACAGAGAGAGACACACACACACACAGAGACACACACACAGACAGACAGAGAGAGACACACACACGCACACACACAGACATTATTTTAGTATTATTTATATACCATTAGAGTTCTTTATGAATTAGCAGTATTTTTAATTAGCTTTTTTATGTTTTCAGTTTCTTTTTCATTTTTAGTTATAGTTTTAATAATGTTGTTATGTGTTTGTGGTTTTTATTCGTTTTTTAATTACTCTTTAGGTTATGTTCATTATTATTTTAGTTTAGTTTGTCATTGTATTTCCAGTTTGTGCTTCAGCTTAAACTACATGAAGAAATGTTGCCTTAGTTTTTAGATTAATATTTATATTTGATTTGATTTCAACTTTAATTAGTTAATGAAGCATAACAAAAAATGTCAACTAAAATTAAATATAATAAAACAAACAACAAGGTAACATTTCCCGTTTCCTTTAATCTGAAGTACTAAAATATCTAAACAAATACAAATGTACAAAACTATACAGACAATAACAAAATTATTAGAACTTTTCCTAGAAAAACTAGTACTGAAACATTAATATTAAAATGATCTCTTTAAAAATTGATCTAAACACTGAAACAAGCTTTTTTATTCTACAAACACAGACATACTTCTGTGAGGATTTGTTTATAATATTATATTATTTTATTATTAATTACATAAAATAATGAAATACGTTATATAAAATGTATAGTAAATAGAAGTATGGACAGTAATAGAATTTGAAGTGAGATAATGTGGGTAATGATAATTTGCCACATTGAACTAAACTGAATCAACATTGAACTGAACCGAGCTGAAATGACACTTCTTTCTTCTGTAGAGCTGATTTAAAGCTAAAAAATGTATAATTGAAGAATTTTACAACATTAATACAGTTATTTTCCTGTTTATTTACTTTGAAGTGAGTAAGTTAATCTGTATAGTACAAAGCGCTACAGAAATAAATGTGACTTGACTGAATAAAACATAGAATATAATAATAATAGAGCAGCATTTCCCCATTTACATAGCTAGTAAACATGTGTGTGTGTGTGTGTGTGTGTGAGTGTCAGTGTGTGTGTGAGTGTGTGTGTGAGTGTGAGAGTGTCAGCGTGTATGTGTGTGTGTGTGAGTGTGAGAGTGTGTGTGTGTGTGTGTGAGTTTCAGTGTGTGTGTGTGTGTGTGTGAGTGTGTGTGTGTGTGAGTTTCAGTGTGTGTGTGAGTGTGAGAGTGTCATGTGTGTGTGTGTGTGAGTGTGAGAGTGTCAGCGTGTGTGTGTGTGTGTGTGTGTGAGTGTCAGTGTGTGTGTGTGTGTTTTAGGGCTGTCAAATAAAAATTTGGATTTTAAATTTTTGTTGTCTATCGATTTAAAAATAAAAATCTACATTTGAATGCAAAAACGTTGTGCATATATCACAAAAAATAATGTCAATATAGGTGTCGTTGCATTTTAATATTTTTGAACATCAATACAGAGATGTTGTTTACATCAAAACTGAAACCAAGCCGTTCACACAGAACGCATATTCATCACATTTTCTAGCGGGACGTCTATCATCATCGCACAAGAGCTGCATGTTTAGAAAACCATGTCAAATGAATGTAAGTTCAACTCTAAAAACATGTCGAGACTTTATGCTGGTTTTTCCCCATCCCATTACATCTCATGTTTTAAATGAAAGAAGTACTCTTTGTGATTGGTTTTCGCCTTTGTAATAAACTATACGTACATACATGATGCTGTTTTGTTGCATCTTTTTATATTATATTTGTTTTATAAACATTATGCACTTTTTCACAGATAGTAATTTAATTGTATTGCTTTAAACGAGATCATTTTGCTCGATTGCGCCCTCTTGTGGCCTCAGGAGAGAAGACAAAACCTTCTTTCCGCCAACTGAAATTATACCTTTTAAATTTGAATACAATTCTAATATTGTTCCTGTGGCTCAGTGTTTAGAGCATTGCGTAAGCAGCGCAAAGGTTGTGGGTTCGATTCCCAGGGAACACATACGGACAAAATAAATGTATAACCTGAATGCACTGTAAGTCGCTTTGGATAAAAGCGTCTGCTAAATGTAATATTGATCATATTGGAATGTATTTTTGACAGCCCTAGCGTGAGTGTGTCCTCACCTCTCGAGTCTCTGCATGGTGAACGCGAGTGTTTTGTTGAGCTCCTCTATGATGCGGCTGGGCGGGTGCAGTGACAGCGGCAGTGTGGCGTAGTGCTGCGAGTGTGTGTATGTGTGTGTGTGCGAGCTCTGGGACGGCAGGCATCTGAGGGGATACGAGGGCGCCGGCTCACAGATCATCACTTTCTTTGGAGGCAGAGGCGGCGACAGTCTGGCCAGCATCTCTGGAGAGAGGAACAGACAGAGTTTAGTTAGCGCTGGGTTTGTGGACACAGAGGAGCGCAGGCGTCACCTGTCAGATGGTTGGGGATTCGGCTGTATGGCTTCGGCAGTAAGGCAGGAGGCTGCTTCAGCGACGACGGCCTCACGTGAGTGATGTCAGCGCTGCCGCTAGACAACGGCTTCACAGAGGGCGGGGCTTGAGATGGCTTTGGGACGAGATCCGAGAGACACGCCACAGTTTCTCCAGACGACTGGACCTCGGAGAACGACACTGGAGCACAGAGAGACAACGGGACGACGTTTGCATTTCAAAAGTTTGGAAACATGGGTTTTATAAAAAGAACCATAACTGAGCAGAAAATCTGCATATTATTATGATTTCTGAAGGATCATGTGACACTGAAGACTAGAGTAATGATGCTGAAACACACACACACACACACACACACACACACACACATATATTACTGCTGTCAAACGATTAATCACATCCAAAATAAAAGTTTTTGTTTACATAATATATGTGTGTGTGATATATGTACACACACACACTGACACACACACACACACACACTCTCACACCCACACACACACACACACACACACACACACACACACACACACACACACACACACACACACACACACACACACACACACACTCTCCCCACACACACACACACACTGATGACACACACACACACTCTCCCACACACACACACACACACACACACACTCACACACACACACACACACACTCTCTCCCCACACACACACACACACACACACACACACACACTCTGACGCACACACACACACACACACACACACACTCTCTCCCCACTCTCACACACACACACACACACACACACACACACACACACACACACACACACACACACACACACACACACACACACACACACACACACACACACACACACACACACACACACACACACAAATATAATTGAATATGTACTGCTCTTTTGTAATAGAAAGAGCTCCCAACCCTTCAAGTGAATCTAGAATATTTTTTTTAAACAAAACAGCAAACATTACTCATTAACATAAAACGACCCTCATTTGCATATCAACACATATTCATCACTCAGCACCTTGATCCCAATAAACATCAGTCAGTGTGAAATGTCTTAAAGGTACAGCATCAGAAATAGCTTTATGTAGAAGGTGAAAATGTTCATTAGACTCTAAACCACAGCTATTTTGGGTGAGATTCGAAGTCAACCCGTGCAGAATATGAGAAGCGGACAGTAACGCACCTGTCGCGGTGACGCAGGTGTCTGCAGACTCTGACACTGGACTGATGACCGTCTGTCTGTCCAGATCACTCACACACACACGGCCGTCGACGCTGACCTCGTCTACACACACACAGATCGAGACGTTCACACATTTCAAGAAAGCCGATAAGAATGATAAAGTCTTCCTGTGTTAATAATGTCAAAGTCTAGTTCTTGACATATTTCCGTGCATGAACCACATCGCGGAAAGTGGACGTGAAATTGAGGAGGAGTATAACGTTATTGCTAAAGGATGAGCTGCTTCTACAATCTGGAACTGGGTTTTAGGGCTGTACAGAGAGACAAAACAATCAGTCTGAGCCTTGAATAAATGTACTGCAGTAGCACGTGTGTTATACAGTTTTGCATGTGTATGAGCCCGTTTAAAAACCTGCTGTCCAACAAAGATACCATTTATTGACAAGATTTTACTCCAAATTAACTTAATAACATAAGTCAAGTGTTTGAAATAAGTTTTTAGATCAGATGTGGTTTAATATCACAGAATGCAGCAGAAATCTCTTTAGTTTTAGTTTAGAGTTATTTTAGTAACGTTACTTCAACATACTACATGGAAATGAAATAACATATATATATATATATTTGGGTGTTTGGCATATTAGAATAATTTTATACTCATACCTTTTGTTGTTTTAATATTTTGAAATGTTTTTAGCTTTATTTTTGTTTTCATTTAAATGTTGTTGTATGCATTTGTCATTTTATTTAATTTCTCCATTTTCTTAAATGTGTGTATATAGTATTTATAGAGTTTTAACTTATAGTTTTAGTTACTGTTTCTTATTTGTAAGTCGTTTTGGATAAAAGCGTCTGCTAAATGACTAAAAAGTAAAGTAAAAAAATAAATCATACTATTTTATTAGTATTATATGCAGTGATACAGGCTATGTCGATTGGCATCGCATTATAAATATACTTTATAATTATAAAATGTGAAGAAAATGTTTAAAACATATATTGTCACAATCGTAATCTTCAAGTTTCCTCAGTTAAAATGCTCTATCTGTGTTTTATTCACCTGCAGCGATACCTGGATACCTTTGTCCATATTAGGGATTTCCTGGAGCGTCATCAGTGCAAATCCAGCATTAATTATACAGTCATTACATTAAGTGTGTATTCAGAAATGCTCACAACACCCTATTTTTGAGTAAAAATAGGAAAAGAAACATGATTTTATCACCCATATCGCCCATCCCTAGTCGTTCAGTTCCTGTCTGCTTGAACAGGTAAAGTAGAACAGCTCTTTTCTTACCCTTCTCGTACACTTCCTTCAGCACGCCTCTCTTGATGAGCTCTTCTCTGCTCTGACGCGTCGACATCTTCCTCTCCAGCACTGCCAATCATCAACGAAACTGCTTAGACATGAAGACAGTGCGTCTGCAGCTGCAATGCTGTGCGTGTCTCGTACCTGCAGACGTCTGCTTGAACTGGTCGCTCTTTTTCTTTCTCCATTTCCACGGTTTGAAGAGTCGTCCCAGACTGGCCAGCTTGCTGCGTCTGCGTATCGGAGGCGTGTGCGTCCCGGGAACCAGCGAATCGGAGCGCATCGCCGCCAGACGCTCGGCACCCTCTGCTGAACACACACAACACACACGGGACGTTTGTAACACTGTAAAACCTGGCATATGACGAAAAAAAGTGCTTTGGTCAAATCTAAAACAAATAGTTTGCATTTGTGTTCTTCTGATACAGGCTTTTATAGCTCATAAAGTCTAATACAGTGAGAATATGAAGACAAAACAGCTCAATTTGATTCAGAGACTGAGCAACAATATGCTGCAGATGCTGATATTTATATGGACAAAACGTTATGAAATTCTGATGCTTGTAATATACACTCACGGCCACTTTATTAGGTACACCTGTTCAATTGCTTGGTAACACAAATTGCTAATCAGCCAATCACATGACAGCAACTCAATGCATTTAAGCATCTAGATGTGGTGAAGACGACTCAAACCGAGCATCAGAACGGGGAAGAAAGGGGATTTAAGTGACTGAA
Organism: Gymnocypris eckloni scoliostomus; assembly: GCA_027564155.1. Lineage (NCBI taxonomy): Eukaryota > Metazoa > Chordata > Actinopteri > Cypriniformes > Cyprinidae > Gymnocypris > Gymnocypris eckloni. Next base: position 37,891,867 of record CM050412.1, on the reverse strand, counting down.
CGTGGAATGGTTGTTGGTGCAGACGGACTGGTCTGAGTATTTCAGAAACTGCTGATCTACTGGGATTTTCACACACAACCATCTCTAGGGTTTACAGAGAATGGTCTGAAAAGAGAAAATATCCAGTGAGCGGCAGTTGTGTGGATGAACATGTCTTGTTGATGTCAGAGGTCAGAGGAGAATGGACAGACTGGTTAGAGATGATAGAAAGACAACAGTAACTCAAATAACCACTCGTTACAACCAAGATCTGCAGAATACATCTCTGAACACACAACACGTCGAACCCTGAAGCAGATGGACTCCAGCAGCAGAAGACCACACCGGGTGCCGCTCCGGTCAGATAAGAACAGCACACGGAGGATACAATTCACACAGGATCACCAAAACTGGACAATAGAAGATTGAAAAACGTGATGAGTCTCGATTTCTGTTGCGACATTCAGATGTAGGGTCAGAATTTGGAGTAAAGAACATGAAAGCATGGATCATCCTGCCTTGTCTCAACGGTTCAGGCTGGTGCTGGTGGTGTAATGGTGTGGGGGATATTTTCTTGGCACACTTTGGGTCCATTAGTACCAATTGAGCATCGTTTAAACACCACAGTCTACCTGAGTATTGTTGCTGACCATGTCCATCCCTTTATGACTACAGTGTACCATCTTCTGATGTACTTCCAGCAGGATAATGCACCATGTCACAAAGATCAAATCATCTCAGACTGGTTTCTTGAACATGACAATGAGTTCACTTTACTCAAATGACCTCCACAGTCACCAGATCTCAATCCAATAGAGCACCTTTGGGATGTGGTGGAATGAGAGATTCTCATCATGGATGTGCAGACGACAAATCTGCAGCAACTGTGTGATGCTATCATGACAATATGACCAAAATCTCTGAGGAATGTTTCCAACACCTTGTTGAATCTATGCCTCGAAGAATTAAGACAGTTCTGAAGGCAAAAGTGGATCCAACCCGGTACTAGTATGTGTACCTGATAAAGTGGCCAGTGTACATCAATGAGATGTTTATAACAGTTCAGCAGATACTGACATAAAATGATCTAAATATCAGCAGCTCTATATCTCCAGTAATATGTCTTATTAAGATGAGATTGTATATAACACGATGCTGATCGAGAGATGAAGAAATAAGATCCTGATGATCAGATTTGAGACTAAAACATGATTGATGGAGAATCAAGTAAAGCTGTGTTCATCTGGAGATATGACTGCAGTTATTCTGATCAAAACCACTCCAGATATGACTACAATTACACTAAAAGAGCTTTTACTGGATAGAAAACCCATAAACTATCAATCAGACGACAGAAGACAGTAGACTGTGTGTGACAGCAACGTTTGAATCATTTTGAATCCATTGAAACAGGGCTTTACGGGCTTTATAGGAATAGCAGATGTGTTTTATTGTGCTTTTTAAGAGTAAAACTCAACATCCACATTTAATGCGTGAAAACAGACAAAACATCTGAAAGAGAAACAACCTGAGGGTCAGTAAACGATGACAACTTTCACTCCTGGGTGAACTATTTCTGGAACAAACTAGTAAATCTAAATGAAAATGTAGACATGTCCAGTAGCTGCAATAAGAGGTAGTAAAGTCAAGGTCTTAAATGAAACCTGAACAGTCATAACTCATGAAGAAAATGAGCCAAAAGAATTTAAATGGCTTTGAAAGAGAAGAAACTAAGCATTAAAAATGCCATGGCAGAGACCAAATACCTTTAGGATCAAGTAATTGGAAAAACTAACGCATCATATTCAATAATCTTCAGGAGAAATGACTAAAACAGAATATTTTCCTGTCATTTCCATTTTCTCACTTTTTGAGACTTTTTTTATTACTTTTTCCATTTGGTAACTCAATAAAATAGGGCAAAGACATACACTAACATTAATTATCTGATATTAAGGAAGTTCAGAAGGGGAAGATGACTGTCACACGCATAAAGTGTACATTTCTAATCCATCTTCTCACCCCAGGAGAGTAATCTTCAGATATATTCTACATCTGCTCTCTAATAATCCACTGTTCATATCACAGAGTGACTAATACAGTCCCTTACTGACTGTAACGTGTGGAGAAAGAGCTCACTGTGAGTCCAAGAGCTGTATTACAGTCAGCAGGAATTATATTTGGACACTTGTTTCTGCATTTATTGAGTTTTTACTTAAAAATGATGGCAAGAAAATTAAATAAAAAGTTACCCCAAAATGAAAATTTGCCGAAAATGTGCTCCAAAATGTAGATGAGTTTAATGTGTCTCTGCATCAGTGTCTCAGTAATGGAAGTGAATGGGTGCCGTCAGAATGAGAGTCTGATAAAAACATCACAATAATCCACAGTCCATCAGTTATCATCTGGAGAAGACAAAAGATGAAACTAATCCAGCATTAAGATGTTTGTGACTAAATTCTGAGTCCATAATCCATAATAACGCATCCTCCAGTGAAAAAGTCCATCACATCAAAATCCAGCCTTTTTAAACATTTGTTTAAAGCTGTTTTGGCTTGTAAACGGTGCTTGATCTGTGCAGATTTCTCTCCTGATTCAGACCAGAACACTTTATCACTGAGGAAGAGTTATTATGGATTATGGACTCCAGTTTCATCTTTTGTCTTCTCCTGATGTTAACTGATGGACTGTGGATTATTGTGATGTTTTTATCAGACTCTCATTCTGACGGCACCCATTCACTTCCATTGCTGAGACACATTTCTGCAAACCTGATGAAGAAACAAACTCATCTACATCTTGGATTGCCCCGAGGCCATTTTCAGCATTCATTTTTAGGTGCACAAGGACATTCAACATACGGTACTTAAGCGAAATTTTAAATAAACGTATAAAACTTGAATAAAAGCTGCACGACTCTAACTGCATGCGTCTGGTCTAAACAGCTGCTCTGAAATCACTCCTCTGGGAGAACTGGGAGCGTTCGGGATCCACTGGCCACCGAACGTCAGCGGCTCTGGGGTAAAAATAGGCTGGAGCATTAAAACAGAAAGAATGAAGCTTGTTTTTCTGCTGAAGGAGGCTGAACGTTCACCATGCATGTAGGTCATCGGTTAAAACCAACAACCGGGATACAGAAATCACGAATATAAGACCGATCAAATCTGGATTTAACACAAGTTCAATGTCAACATATTAACTTCCACAAAATAATATAATACTACAGATCACAGCAAATAAACATTAAACACTTATAATTATATAATTCATATTTCATTTTAAATTAATAAAACCTCTTATACCCGTACCTGTTATGTAATGTCATTTATTTCTTATTTAAATTAGACATTTTATTTGACATTAATTTTATATAAAAAATGTATATTTATTTAATATGATGAATCATATCCTGTAAATTAATCTGTGACTCATATTTTTACTTATAAAAACATAACTACACTTTAATGTAAAAGTACATGTAATGTCTTAAGTGAATATGATAAATAATTTGAATTTATTAATACCAAATACCATTTTACAGTAAATTTAGATGCTAAATTCATTATCATTTTTCTGTATATGGTCAGGTAATTTACATAATTGTTCAATATTGTTACAGTATATGACACCAAGGTAACACTACAGTAGTAGATTAGTGCAATCAATTAAAATTCTAAATATTAATATTAATAAGAAACATAAATGTTCATAAATTTAAAGCCATTACTGGAAATGTATCAAATTCAAAAATACATAGTACTTGCTCATATTTACATATTATTTGATATAAATACGTGATAGTATGCAAAGCAAATCATATGTATTTTATATTAGTAACTGCTACGGTTCAAATGAAGCCTGCGGTGTCAAATGTAAAGTGTTTAAGTCTTTCTCTGACATCTCTCTCAGAATAAATCTGTCAAAAGAAGAGATGAGAGAGAAATCAAGAAGAGAACCGGTGCCGGTCAGTCAGCAGATACTAGACTCAAACGAGCAATCAGGTACCATAACGCTGGAGAAATATATATGAGACATGCAGAAACGTTTAGACCTGTTTATCAGAATGCATGACCGTAAAGGACATATCATATAGCATAGCCCCTTACGGTTATGTGTCCAAGACCTACTAATAACGTTAAAGGAATGTTTATTATATTGGAGAATAACTCATAAAATAGTGCTCTGAATTTAATTCGAGATTTACTATGGACTGACATTTTATATTTCATATAAAACATACATTTAAAAAAAATTGCTTGAGGTTATGTGTGTCCCTGGAGCATGAAAGCAGTCATAATAACACGGCTATATTTGTAGAAATATCCAACAATACATTGTATGGGTCAAAATTATACATTTTTCTTTTATGCCAAAAATCATTAGGATATTATGAAGATATTTTGTACATTTCTTACCGTAAATATATCAAAACTTAATTTTTGATTAGTAATATGCATTGTTTAGAACTTCATTTGAACAACTTTAAAGATGATTTTATCAATATTTAGATTTTTTTGCACCCTCAGATTCCAGATTTACAAATATTGTCCGATCATAACAAACCATACATCAATGGAAATATTTAATCAGCTCTTAGATGAAGATAAAATCTCAATTTCAAAAATATTTATATTTATTACTGGTTTTATGGTCCATGTTACATTTATGAGATGTCTACTAATAAGAATTTAAAGTTCAATATTTGTTGATTAATTTAGCTCTGTTTAGGGGACTTTAGGAGTTAAGGATTAACTAGGCCAAGATGACATTATATTAAAGGAGGGGGTGTAAAGGCTCTTTTATTCTCCGGCAGCGTCACGCGCGGCTCTCACTCACCGTCACGGATGTCATTCCCGCGGCTGCAGTTACTGCAGATGTGCTTGATATGACCGGAGATCACAAACGGCGTGTTGTTGTTACCGGGGAGGTGGGTTGCCGCAGTTTGACCAGGTTAAAGGCTCTCCGTTTGCGCGGTTTCTCTGCGGACGACGACGATGATAACGAAGAGGAAGATGACGCGTCCTCCCGTAGCCGAGATGTGATCCAGGTCCCGTGCGCTCCGGTGAATGCGGGACCCGCCATGGGCGCAGCGGCGGCGGCGGACCCGTGTCTAGCTGTCACACCCCGGGATGGTGGGGATATCGAACGGAAGAGCGAGTTCATGAGCCTCACCGTTCATCCCGAGCCGCGCGAACCGGGGTTATATCACTGACGCAAAACGTTTGGTCCACCTGACTACTTTATAACCGTGTGTGTATAACGTTATATACACACATACACACACACGCGCGTGTATGTGATTTATATAATATATCGCCTCTTTAAACCCCCCCGTTACCGTTAAATCCTTAGCAACGTTCGCGCAAATTCAAGCGACTGGCGCAGATTTGTTTATCATAAGCGGACGGATGCGCCTCTCCGTAGCATTTCTTCAAATTCATCAACGTGACGCAATGCCGTAAAGTTCACGTAAAAATACGCGGACCGGAATCGACCGTTAACGGGAGCAAACTCGCCGATCCTGCTGTGAGAGCTTGTCTTATGAATATTAATGACCTCCTACGTGACGTTCGTCCCTCAGGCCATACGATTGGAGGCTGTTGTTAAGTGGGCTACAATGTTGAAGGCTTGGCTCATAAATATTAATGACGCAACTTGACCCGGCCCACTTGATTGGAGGGTTCTGTTAAACAATACTACGCTGAAGGCTAAGCTCATAAATATTCATGAGGCAATGTGACGTCCGCCCAGTAGGATTTAAACAGCCGTTAACAGCTATTTTATTACAAGATTTAAATGTTATCTTTTCTAAAACATATTTTTGGTTATCAAGCAGCGTGAGCACTAAGCCTTCACCATAGTATTATTTTCGCTGGCCACACGGTCCAGATCCAGACCGGATCTACCGAGAAGCCCCGCCCACATCACCGTGTTTCGAACGCGGTCGCACCGCTAGAGGCTGCGGTTACAGAAACCTGGACTATAATAAAAATAATAACGGTAACCATTTTCCCAAACACCGTCTGTGTCCAACCCTATTGAGGAAATGATGTGTTATTATCTGTGGGGCATAGAAAATTATGTAGATTTAACATATATCCGTATATATCTTCATGAAATCCTACAATAATTAGCGGGTAGATTATTAAATAAATAGGTTATGTTATCTTTTGACAAATTATTTAAATTGTTTAGTCGCCACATATTCTGCCTTTTAAAAATTACCAATGGTAACAATATATCGTGATTACTATACCAGTCATTACTAATATATACAATAATATCAACATTGTACTCCAGTCAAAGGTAGCCTACATAAGGTAAACAAAATGCATATATATTTTCAAAAATATATATTTTTAAATGTATTTCAGAATATATATAAAAAAGGGCTAACATGTATTTGCTAACATGTTACAAAATATAATTTGAAACATATTTTAGCAGTTTAAATAAAAATATATTTTAAATATAAAGTATTTTTAAATACATCAACATTTGTTTCAATCCAAGAAAATACATTTATACATGTCACATTTAAATACATTTTTTTTTGGCTATAATATGTGAACATAACATATTTGAATAAAAATCTTACTTTACAATGTTCTAAAATATACATATCTGTAAAAAAATAAATGTTAATAAATCTAAATATATTTTTCTTGCCCCTGAAATTGATTTTGAATTTTGCTATATGAAAGTTGAAATTATATGTTTCAAATTTCATAAAAGTATTTCATTCAGCTTCACTGTTAACAATATATATTTTGGCCAGAAAATATAATATATATATTTGGCATATGGCAATGCTACTGTACTTGATTTAACCCTAATAAAATGAGCAGAATGCCTTAAAACTGGTAATAAAGAGAAATATTGTGTTAAACGCCAGCATCACAATCTGTCTCTGTTTTAAGATCTGCTGGTTTTGTGAATGCTTCACTGAACTGACCCCAGAACAGCCGCGGCTCTGAGGAACATATTATCCAGGATAAACTGAACCAGGACTCATATTCTTTCTGTGCTACAATCTCCAGAAGATGGCAATCTCTGGCGCTAATTCTGTGTGTGTGTGTGTGTGTGTGTGTGTGTGTGTGTGTGTGTGTGTGTGTGTGTGTGTGTGTGTGTGTGTGTGTGTGTGTGTGTGTGT
>CM050412.1:37862235-37872235 GCA_027564155.1 Gymnocypris eckloni scoliostomus | reverse complement strand
GGTCTCATGTGAACTTGAGAATTCACTCCCGTGTCACCCTCTGCTTCGAACCTGTGTGTATGCCTAACGTTACTGTGTAATGACCACATCAGGACGTGACGTGCTAACATGGATGCAGCTATGAAAACCGCCGGTGTCGACAGAACACCTGTCCTGCAGCATACGCGCTTCCACACAAACACTTCAATAGCGCACATTTCTCTAGGTTAACATCATATTGAGCGGCCATGTAAAGTTGCTACTACATACATCTTTCAGATGAAAAGCCATATTTGAGGTTGATGAATGATAGGTGAGCGTTTGGATGTCCTGCCCGATTATATTACCACATAGACCAGCCGTTAACAATCTGTCCATCACGGACTGCGAGCCTCTAGTTCGAAGACTCGTTCTCGCCCCCTACAGTGCAATTCGGCTAGGTATACATCCGCGCTAAAATATCAGGGTGAAAGTCATCATAGCTTGCGTAGTATAGACCAAGCTTCCAACCCAACTTTGAGAATAGATTAGCGGCGATATTTTGTTTATCGCCGATAAGTCTCGCGTTAACGCACTTGCGTTAACGCGCCGATAAACCACTAATATATATATATATATACACATTTAAGAAAATGGATGAATTAAATAAAATGACCAATGCATACAACAACATTTCAAAACTAAACATTTAAATGAAAAAAAAAAATAAAGCTAAAAACATTTCAAAATATTTTATATATATATATATATATTATTTCATTTCCATGTAGTATGTTGAAGTAACGTTACTAAAATAACTGTAAAGAGTTAAAAACTAAAACTAAAGAAAATATCTATAAAAGACATTAAATTCATACATAATTTATCTAAAATGAATCCTCTAAGCGCCAAAGTCGCAAAATTGCGACAAGGCGTCATACCTCCTTAAATAGTCTGTAGTTCTTAATATGGCGTAATATCGCATTTCTATTCCCTACCACTAGATGGCAGACATGTGGTACTTCAAAGCTAGACCAAAAGTGTTCGTAGAAAATAGCCGAGCAAGTGAGCTATAGTGTCATTGATGCGGAAGCAGTTCAGTTCATAGCATGTGATTAAATTGTGAGAGAAACTCGCCAAACGACTAATAAAAAGTTGTACTGTGAGGATGTGCCATTACTTTGACATTATTTACATCATTTACATTATTTACTGTCTTTTTGATTTAAAAACGTCAGTTTTGGTGAGCAGAAGAGACTTCTTAGAAGTCTTTTATCATGTTCATTTGGTTTAGTTATCCCTGATATAAGGAATGATTATTTTGACAACGGACTCTCCCATGATGCCGCTGGAGAGCGAGTGCAGCGAGGCCAGCTGGACTTCGTCAGAATAAGGTTCGCCCATCTCCGCCAGAACACGCTTATACGACACAAACTCTGAGCCGTCCCCAAAAACTGTGTCCTGATGAACCTGAGACAGAAAACATATCGGTAACACGCTACAATAAGTTCATTAGTAAACATGAACTGAGAATGAACAATACTTCTACAGCATTTATTAATGTCATTTCAGCATTTACTAATGCATTATTAAAATCACAAGTTATGTTTGTTAGCATTAGTTAATGCACTGTGAACTAATATGAATAAACTGTTTTTTCATTAACTAACATGCATAAATAGTAGCGATCGACAGATATATCGGTTTCCCAATATTTAAGCATTTTACCATAATCGGTTTTGAAATTATAATTACATAATAATTATGTATGTGACATTTTTTGTCACATACATAATTATACAGAGTATAACCAGCAGTGAAATGTGTTCTCTGTATTTGACCCATCCAAGTGCACACACACACACACACACACACACACACACACATTTGGAGCAGTGGACACACACACACACCTGGAGCAGTGGGCACACACACACACACACACACACACACACATTTGGAGCAGTGGACACACACACACACACTTGGAGCAGTGGACACACACACACACACATTTGGAGCAGTGGACACACACACACACACACTGGAGCAGTGGACACACACACACACACACACACACACACACACACACACACACTGGAGCAGTGGACACACACACACCTGGAGCAGTGGCCACACACACCACACACACACACACACCTGGAGCAGTGGCCACACACACACACACACACACACACACACACACACCTGGAGCAGTGGACACACACACACACACCTGGAGCAGTGGACACACACACACACACACACCATCACACACAGACCTGGAGCAGTGGACACACACACACACACACTTGGAGCAGTGGACACACACACACACCTGGAGCAGTGGACACACACACACACACACACACACACACCTGGAGCAGTGGACACACACACACACACCTGGAGCAGTGGACACACACACACACACACACACACACACACACACCTGGAGCAGTGGACACACACACACACACACACACACCTGGAGCAGTGGACACACACACACACACATCACTAATAAATAGTGTTATAAATGTTAGTTAACACATTAACTAATGTTATCAAATGACACCTTATTGTAAAGTGTTACCAAAATACCATTATTACAAAGTAAAAAACCTGATCAAATATTCAATTCAAATAATGAAGATTAAATCCTAAACACTTTCCTCATCGACCAACAAGAAAAGCTCTTCATCTGCAGCAAAGCGAATCACATCCTGAATGCACTCTCTGCTCTGAACACGACCTGAAAAACACACATATATATGATGATTTATCAAAAACATTAGCATAGCTCTTCAATATAATATCTGGAGTATCATGTACATCACGTTTGGTAACACAGAATATCATTTCAAGTCATTTTAACACTTCGATCAAACCTTTAATCACACTTGTAATTAATCATTGAGTTTTAGATGGCTAATGATCTTTGTTCTGTGTGCATATATATATATATTAGTGCTGAGCAATACAGATTAAAATACACTAAATATATTTCAGCTTTTGGACAGTAAAAGATGCATAACTTATATATTTACTGTAAACGTTAAAACAGCCATTGTTGACTAGTGCATTGTTGGAATTGCAAAATATTTATTATTATTATTTATTATTACATACTGACAATACAAATGTATAACCTGAATGCACTGTAAGTCGCTTTGGATAAAAGCATCTGCTAAATGCATAAATGATTAAATTATTTAATTAAAATAAATACAATTTTGTTATTATTTAAAGACTGTTTTACCAAATGAACACAAGAAAAATATAATATAATATAAATCTTAAAAAGCTTTCTCTAGAGTTTAGATTCAAGACTTCATTGATTGAAACTATTAAACTAATAAAAATATTTGATTTTACATTTAAATTGTATCTTTAGTCTTGTAATTCTGACTTTTACATCACCAAATTGCAAGAAAAAAGTCCAAAATATGATTCGTAGCTGAGGAAATGTCTGAATTGTGATATGTAAATTCATAATTGCGATAAAAAAAGTATTCTTGTGAGATAAAAAGGTGGAAATTTGCTATTATTAATTTTGATTTGACATTTTTATTTCAGAAATATGGTATTGTGACATAAAAATCCAGTGTATATATATAAGTGTATATTCAAAAATATATATAATTTGAAAAATATTTTAAAAAGGCCACTTTTTATACATTGAGACTTTTATCCTCACGATTCTGAGATATCTTCAAATTGCAAGTAAAAACAGCCCGAATTGTGAGATAAAATGTCACAGTTAAATGCAATTATTAATATAAAAGCTTCCATAACTAACACTGTTTTTGCTCCTGAAATTTAAATCAGTGCTGCTGTCAAAACATCTTCAGATAACAGTTATGAAATCAGAAGTATTTTCACAGAACTGCTTCATATTAAATCACCTGCAAACTCATTATGAATATATTGTCCCGTACCTGTGGGGTTGCCAGGGTTACTGATGTAAATCGCTCTTGGAAAGCACCGCCCTCTCGACGCCTGAATGTCTCTGTTTAGCTCCGCCCTCCCAAAGCTCCACCCACTCTGCTCTCGTAACTGATAGGTCACCGGAACCACACCCATCCTGTCCAGGAGGCGTGTCAGAGTGTGAGGGGCGGGGTCTGGGATCATCACCGCAGACACGCCCTCTGATGGACAGAGCAGCCGCAGCATCACCTGCATTCAGTTCGGTAATAATAGGTGAACTTTATCATATCATATCAAGGCCATCAGCAGTAGATCTTTACTCCACAATAAAAAGATTTCCTGCATTGAAACATGCCTCTGATTACTCACAGCTGAAGTTATAATATAAATGATTTTGGCGTGTACCATCAAAGCTCTCTGGGTGTCAACAGTGATGAAGACTTGCTCTGGACTGGACGGGACGCCTCCGTCCCGCAGAGAAATAGACTTCGCTATAGTGTTTCTCACATGCATTGATCCACAGGAGTCGGTGTATGAACCTGAAAAGAGAAGTGACCGGACAGCCAATCAGATCGCGAGTCTCACAGGTCACATGACAGTTTTAGCAAATGTTAAAAATTTAAATTTTATATATATATAATCGTCCCAGAAGGAAAACTCTTCTAAAGATGATGCACAAGTAAGCCCGCAAACAGTTTGCTGAAGACAAGCAGATCAAGCACATGGGTTACTGGAACCATGTCCTGTTGTCTGATGAGACCAAGATAAACTTATTTGGTTCAGATGGTGTCAAGCGTGTGTGGCGGCAACCAGGTGAGGAGTACAAAGACAAGTGTGTCTTGCCTACAGTCAAGCATGGTGGTGGGAGTGTCATGGTCTGGGGCTGCATGAGTGCTGCCGGCACTGGGGAGCTACAGTTCATTGAGGGAACCATGAATGCCAACATGTACTGTGACATATTGAAGCAGAGCATGATCCCCTCCCTTCAGAGACTGGGCCGCAGGGTAGTATTCCAAGATGATAATAAACACTGCCTTGCTAAAGAAGCTGAGGGTAAAGGTGATAGACTGGCCAAGCATGTCTCCAGACCTAAATCCTATTGAGCATCTGTAGGGCATCCTCAAACAGAAGGTGGAGGAGCGCAAGGTCTCTAACCTCCACCAGCTCCGTGATGTGGTCATGGAGGAGTGGAAGAGGACTCCAGTGGTAACCTGTGAAGCTCTGGTGAACTCCATGCCCAAGAGGGTTACGGCAGTGCTGGAAAATAATGGTGGCCACACAAAATATTGACATTTTGGGCCCAATTTGGACATTTTCGCTTAGGGGTGTACTCACTTTTGTGGCCAGCGGTTTAGACATTAATGGCTGTGTGTTGAGTTATTTTGAGGGGACAGCAAATTTACACTGTTATACAAGCTGTACACTCACTACTTTACATTGTAGCAAAGTGTAATTTCTTCAGTGTTGCCACATGAAAATATATAATAAAATATTTACAAAAATGTGAGGGGTGTACTCACTTCTTTGAGATACTGTATGTATATAATACCACCATATAGACATTCTTTCAGATTGATGCGCCAATCAAAAAAAAAAAGAAAACAATATACATCAATATAAAATGAATATATGCTGACAATTTTCCACAAACAAACAGAATCTTTACCGATACTGCCTCCATCAAAGTGACTGAGGAGTTTCTGAGCTCTGAGACAAGCGTCAGGAGGAAGAGCATCACCCTGCAGGATTCTGGGATACACACATCCAGCTGCCACCTGACAGAGAAGAAAAATCACTCACTTCTCTAGTGTGACGCGTTTCAGGATATACAGCAAGCAAAAGTTATTTCAGAAGCAGAGTGCAGTCCTTACTAACAATTCTTGGTTCCCAAAACGTTATTTTTATGGTTTGTTTTTGGTTAGCCAGGAAAGTTTTCTTAATGGAAATAGAACGTTAGTTTTTGGTTTGTAGAACGTTCCCAGAACGTTAGTTTTTGGTTTTTCGAACGTTAGTTTTTGGTTTGTAGAACGTTCCCAGAACGTTAGTTTTTGGTTTGTAGAACGTTCCCAGAACGTTAGTTTTTGGTTTGTAGAACGTTCCCAGAACGATAGTTTTTAGTTTGTAGAACGTTCCCAGAACGATAGTTTTTGGTTTGTAGAACGTTCCCAGAACGTTAGTTTTTGGTTTGTAGAACGTTAGTTTTTGGTTTGTAGAACGTTAGTTTTTGGTTTGTAGAACGTTCCCAGAACGTTAGTTTTTGGTTTGTAGAATACGTTATTGTAATGTTTCTCTAACCTATTTACGTCAGTAAATCATCCAGCACACACGACCCAGTGTAGTATAACTGGCATGGAAATGATCTGTATGGACGCCTAATCAGTATTATAAATAGCATATCTTGTTTTTATCTATTGTTTAATTAATAAAACATAATCTGAGCACATCAACCATCATATGTAAGATTAAATAAGATTAAATCCGTCCATTACGGGGTAAGTTAAGTTAGCTAACCAGATTTTATTTCTCCAGCACCAAGTTAAAAATGACTTCACGTATAGTTCATAAAATATGACGTTTATTCACAGATATTAAAAAAGAATCAAAATTACTTTGACTTAAAGTAGGACATCAGTACATTAATTTCTTATCACTGAAGTGTACAGTTTGTATAACGGGACATTCCTCTTCTGATCCGTAAACAAAAACGTCTTGCTTAACATCATTAAGCATGTCAAACTCCTCCGAAATCATATTTACTGTCATAACTATATTCATTTTAAGTAGTCATTCAATAAATAGATCGATAAACGAGCGAGTACGAGTAAACAAGTAAAACGAAATGACCGTTATTTTTTAATTCCGCGAGCGCGCGGCTCTCTGAGGAATACGGGTGAAAAGCGCGTGCTGGAGCAGCGCGTGCAGATCAGAGGCGCGCACGCAGATTAAACAAGATTAAACAAACCCACGAAGTTATGATTTCTGTTAGCACTCCCTGCTTAATCCTGGCTCGATATTACAAGTTAAAACTTGTTTTGATTGGTAACATTTCTGTAGTTTAATAAATGCTCCATTAAACGAATTTCAGGGCAAAATATCTGCAACGTTTTCATTGGAAAGATAGTTTTACAAGGTTATAAAAATAACCCAAAACTAACCATTGTTCTCTATAAGTTTGTTTTAATGATATTTTAAAAATAACCACCATGCAACATTCTGGGAACGTTATTTTATGGTTAAAAAAAATAAAAAAAAAATAAAAAGAACGTTTCCCTAACGTAAGTATTTGGTTCCCAAAAAATAAAAATAAAACTAACATTAGGGGAACGTTCTGTGTTTGTTGGGGTGTTACATATTGACAAAAGACTGAGGAAAAAACACTGTGTTCATTATATAAACGCACACTGATGAATCATTCACGTCGGTTTTGTTCTGACGTTGTTCCACAAAACCAGAGAGCAGGTCACATTCTGTGCTCTTCTGTAATTCAGTCAGTGATCCTCTAACGTTACGCTCAATATATCACTTATTTAAGCAACAATTAACAACTTGCCTGACCTGTCTCACAAAGGTTATTGGCTTGATTCCAGCGCTGTGAGGGTCTCCAGAACTCAGATCCAGAATCTTCCTGAAGGACCCGTTCATATTCATCCCCTGTGATGTTAACAGTCACATAACATTTACAAGACTCAATTTAATAAACTGTTAAATATTCACCATCATCCCTACTGCTGCTATGTATATACCCGGTACAACCTGTTTGCACATTCCTCTTGCACATCCCTGCTTATATTATTATTTATTAATTCCACAGTATTGCAGATTTTACTCTTTAATTTTTCTTATTTTGTTCCTATATTTATATACTCTTGTGTTGTGTTACATATTTTGCACTGTCCATTGAGTGGACCTGACCTGACCTACATTTCACTACTGATTATATCCTGTATAATTGAGTATGTGACGAATAAAAAAAAACCTTGAACCTTAACAGGGGCCTGATTTAGTATGGACACTAGGGACATTGAGTGAGTCATTTACGCTGGAACCGCTCCGATTGATTCAAACTCGTGACGTTGATCATTCAGTAGCAAGTATTCGAATCTTTTGATTCAGTTGACTTCAAAGCTTAATCAGTTCGGGACTTTCAAAGTATTCAATCTTTTGATTCAGTTCGGGACTTCAAAGCAAGTATTCCGAATCTTTTGATTTAGTTCGGGACTTCAAAGCGAATCATTTGATTCAGTTCGGGACTTCAAAGCAAGTATTCCGAATCTTTTGATTCAGTTCGGGACTTCAAAGCAAGTATTCCGAATCTTTTGATTTAGTTCGGGACTTCAAAGCAAGTATTCCGAATCTTTTGATTACAGTTCGGGACTTCAAAGCAAGTATTCCGAATCTTTTGATACAGTTCGGGACTTCAAAGCAAGTATTCCGAATCTTTTGATACAGTTCGGGACTTCAAAGCAAGTATTCCGAATCTTTTGATTAGTTCGGGACTTCAAAGCAAGTATTCCAAATCATTTTATTCAGTTCGAGGACTTCAAAGCAAGTATTCGAATCTTTTGATTCAGTTCGGGACTTTGCAAGTATTCAATCTTTTGATTTAGTTCGGGACTTCAGCAAGTATTCAAATCTTTTGATTTTTTGACTTCAGACAAGTATTCACATTGAATATACACACATAATACACATATTCACAACATTGAAAAAAAAAAAACTTTTACAGTGTGGATGACAAATATTGACTCATTTGTGTGTAATTTTATTAAATAAAGTTATTAAATAAACTAAAAATAACATTATTATTATAAATATATATATAGGTTTAATGTTAAAATCATCATCATCATCATTATTAGGCTATTAACCTATAATTAATTTATGATTAAATTATTAATTGGATTTTAGGATGAACGTCTAAAAGATAATACTGAAATGAACTCAGTCATCAGAAGTATAAAATAATAATTTCAGCCTCGATATGTCATAATACATACAGTACGTAACAAACACCCATATGTACATTACTAATATTAAATGAAGAAACGTCAATATTTAAATACAAAATAATAAGATTACACAGAGATAAAAAATACAATTGTAAGACATTTTTAAATGTGTTACTGTAAATGCATAATAGAAACAGTCAACTTTTATTTTTACATCCAGTTCTCACTATTAACTGCCTCAGTAAACTCCTAATTACTGCTTCTTAATAATTAGTAAGGTAGTTGTTACATTTAGGTAAAGGTTATGGATTAGACTTCAAAAATATTCATCAGAATAAGGACTTCAAAAAGTATTCTTTTGATAAGTTACTAATAAACATTAATATGCAGTAAATGCATGCTTATAAGCAGCTAGTTAATTGAGATAATTCGGGTGCCTAAAGAATGAACTAAAATAATGTATTACAGATTACTAAAAATATATTTTCTTATTTTTTGTATTTCAGATTACAATTTTACTGTATCTTATAGTAAGAGATTTAATTAGTGTTATTGCATTTTTAACAATACACAAGTGCATATAAATTTCCATGCAATAGAGAAAACACATGCATTAAAAACAAATATGTTAATATACAATAGATTAAATTAACACTGGATTTTGTAGCCCACTCTATACGCCTGAAGATACACACGCGCCTGATTTATCCTACAACCACAGAGAACACATCAAATTCAGCACAACTTGGATTTCTATTTCAAACAATCGCTGTTCTTCTGAACTTTCTATTCATCTGTGAATCCTGAAAAATAAAATGCATCCCGGTTTCCACAAAAATAATGTGCAGCACGACTGTTTTCAACATTGATAATAATCAGAAATGTTTCTTGAGCAGTATATTATTATGATTTCTGAAGATCATGTGACACTGAAGACTGGAGTAATGATGCTGAAAATATGCTCATGCAGAATAAGGCATTAATAAGTACTTTATAAGTACTAATAAACAGCTAATATGCTATTAAATGCATGCTTATAAGCAGCTAGTTAATTGAGATAATTAGTGCCTAAAGAATGAACTAAAATAGCTGTATTACAGATTACTAAAAATATATTTTCTTTCCAAAAAATTTTTTTAGTATTTCAGATTACAATTTTACTG
>CM050412.1:37847235-37854735 GCA_027564155.1 Gymnocypris eckloni scoliostomus | reverse complement strand
TGCATAAAAAAGACAGAAATAAGGATTTTCTTAAATTTTAATAATACAAGAGCTGCTGCTTATTAAAATGATTCATGCAAAACAATAAAAACATACTTTACAACACACACACGTAATACGTACTGACGCAGGTGATGTTGTGGTGGTCTAGCAGCAGAGGGAAGGGACAATGACATTGGTGACCGCCTGGTGTGTTGGTGCAATCGTGAGAACAGCCTCCGTTCTGTATTTTACATTCGTCTATGTCTATAAAACACACACACAAGGCTGTGAATGAGAGAAAATCCACTCTAAAACAGAAAACAGATTCTTTAACTGGCTATAATTTGAGGTGACAGCGCACTGACCCACACAGCTGCGTCCATCGATGTGCAGCTGATACCCGCGCTGACACGAGCAGAGAAACGAACCCGCTGTGTTTGTGCAGGTCTGTTCACACGTGTCATTACTGCTCACACACTCGTCCACATCTACACACACACACACACAAACATGTGCAAGGACTATTCATTTCACTACGCACTGGTTAACTGTCCACAAATGTTTTGGTAATACAAAATATACAGGTAGATGTCATGCTAATAAAGTATATGAACTGAAATTAAATGAAAACCAATTAAATCCAAAAGTGTAGAATTAAGTTAAAATGAATCTAAGGGAATGAAGTGAACTGACTTGTACTAAATTGAACTGAATGGAACTAAACTGAATGAATATGAACTGTAGCTGAACTGGAATGAATTAAATTTCAACCTAACTAAAATTTACTGAATTGAACCTAAGTGGAACTATTCTGAATTGAATTAAATTTTAATTAAGTGCATTAAAAATGAATTAAACCAATTGAATTAGCCTAAACAGAAATCCTGAGTGTTATGCTGAATTTTGTTGCAAGTTGAATAAACTAAAAGGAACTAAACTGAATTAAGATAAACTTTAATCCAGAATAAAGTAAACTGAACTGAATTCAACCTACTGGAACCAAAGGGAATTAAATTTCAACTGAATTCAATTGAATTGAGCTGTAATGCATTGAAAGTCCAAAACTGAATGAGTCAAACTTAATTAAATTCAACTTTAGTAACTGAAGTGTACTGAAATTAATTAATAGAACTGACACTAGTGAAATGAACTGAATGGATTTAAATGCTGGTCTGACTGAACTGAATCAAATTTAAGTGAATCACACTGAACTGAATCAAATTTAAGTGAATCACACTGAACTGAATCAAACTGAATTGAATCACACTGAACTGAATCAAACTGAAGTGAATCACACTGAACTGAATCAAACTGAATTGAATCACACTGAACTGAATAACACTGAACTGAATCAAACTGAAGTGAATAACACTGAACTAAATCAAAATGAAGTGAAATCACACTGAACTGAATCAATATGAAGTGAATCACACTGAACTGAATAACACTGAACTGAATCAAACTGAAGTGAATAACACTGAACTGAATCAATATGAAGTGAATCACACTGAACTGAATCAATATGAAGTGAATCACACTGAACTGAATAACACTGAACTGAATCAATATGAAGTGAATCACACTGAACTGAATCAAACTGAAGTGAATAACACTGAACTGAATAACACTGAACTGAATCAAACTGAACTGAATAACACTGAACTGAATCAATATGAAGTGAATCACACTGAACTGAATCAAACTGAAATGAATAACACTGAACTGAATCAATATGAAGTGAATCACACTGAACTGAATCAATATGAAGTGAATCACACTGAACTGAATCACAGTAAACTGATGCGTCTCAATGTGCCTAGTTCTACTACGCCCTTAAATGTGTACTCTTTTGGTGAAGAAAAAGTACACACTTTCGAGTGTGTAGTAGAAGAGTAGGCAAGCTTTTGGACATACTATCACGTCACACAACTGCGTCTTTAAAAGAGGGCTCTGTCGCATCTGTTACACGCACCCTGTCACTGTAAACTTGCCTGTCAATCATCTTGACACTGTTAATATCCTCCACATTTCATTTCATTTAACTTCCTACCGTATCAGAAAGAAAAGAAGCAGCTCGTTGATCTATTAGTCGCGGGTCTTTCATGCGGAGAACTCTGATCATATTTTCTGCATAATGATGCATTTAAAAGATAACGACCAAATGGATGTTTATAAAAGTTCACATTGCTGTTGCAGATTAAATATAACATGCATAACAATAAATAAATATTTATTACCAGGTTAAATGTAGATTATTAGTAACTCAAACCCTTTTTTGCAAACCTCTCTACCTAACCCTCGATTGCGCGCATCCGCCACGCTTGTAGTTTTTCTAACGCGTTTTGTACATATTTGTAGTTCTGTACCGAATCCTTCGCCAAAGCGCAATGGATTATGGGCAATTTTAGCCATTAGAATGTGCACGGATCCACACTTCAAAAATCGACTTGAAATACACCATCCGGGGACTTTTGGCATACTCTTTTCAACATACTATGCTTTGGGACACATTTATTGTAATCTCACACACTATTTAGGATGGATAGTATGAACATTGAGATGTGGGTGAAACACACTGAAGTGAATCCAACTGAAGTGAATCACAGTGAAGTGAATCCAACTGAAGTGAATCACAGTAAACTGAATCATACTGAAGTGAATCAAACTGAAGTGAATCACAGTAAACTGAATCATACTGAAGTGAATCAAACTGAAGTGAATCACAGTAAACTGAATCATACTGAAGTGAATCCAACTGAAGTGAATCACAGTAAACTGAATCATATTGAAGTGAATCAAACTGAAGTGAATCACAGTAAACTGAATCATACTGAAGTGAATCATAGTAAACTGAATCATACTGAAGTGAATGAAACTGAAGTGAATCACAGTAAACTGAATCATACTGAAGTGAATCATAGTAAACTGAATCAAACTGAAGTGAATCACAGTAAACTGAATCAAACTGAAGTGAATCATAGTGAACTGAATGAAACTGAAGTGAATCACAGTAAACTGAATCATACTGAAATTTAACAAAAAGAAGTGAATCACACTGAAGTGAATCATAGTAAACTGAATCAAACTGAAGTGAATGAAACTGAAGTGAATGAAACTGAAATGAATCATAGTAAACTGAATCACACTGAAGGGAATCACACTGAAGTGAATCAAACTGAAGTGAATGAAACTGAAGTGAATCATAGTAAACTGAATCATACTGAAGTGAATGAAACTGAAGTGAATCATAGTAAACTGAATCATACTGAAGTGAATGAAACTGAAGTGAATCATAGTAAACTGAATCATACTGAAGTGAATGAAACTGAAGTGAATCATAGTAAACTGAATCATACTGAACTGAATTACACTGAAGTGAATGAAACTGAAGTGAATCACACTGAAATAAATCACACTGAACTGAATCATACTCAAGTGAATCACAGTGAAGTGAATGAAACTGAAGTGAATCACAGTAAACTGAATCATACTGAAGTGAATCACACTGAACTGAATCAAACTGAAATAAATCACACTGAACTGAATCATACTCAAGTGAATCACAGTGAAGTGAATGAAACTGAAGTGAATCACAGTAAACTGAATCATACTGAAGTGAATCACAGTAAACTGAATCAAACTGAACTGAATGAAACTGAAGTGAATCATAGTAAACTGAATCATACTGAAGTGAATCACACTGAACTGAATCATACTCAAGTGAATCACAGTGAAGTGAATGAAACTGAAGTGAATCACAGTAAACTGAATCATACTGAAGTGAATCACAGTAAACTGAATCAAACTGAACTGAATGAAACTGAAGTGAATCACAGTAAACTGAATCATACTGAAATTTAACAAAAAGAAGTGAATCACACTGAAGTGAATCACACTGAACTGAATCAAACTGAAATAAATCACACTGAACTGAATCATACTCAAGTGAATCACAGTGAAGTGAATGAAACTGAAGTGAATCATAGTAAACTGAATCACACTGAACTGAATCAAACTGAAATAAATCACACTGAACTGAATCATACTCAAGTGAATCACAGTGAAGTGAATGAAACTGAAGTGAATCAAACTGAAATAAATCACACTGAACTGAATCATACTCAAGTGAATCACACTGAAGTGAATCACACTGAGGTTCACACCTGTGCAGTTGTGCAGATCTCCAGTGATGGTGTATCCAGCGCTGCAGACGCAGCTGTACGTCCCCAGCTGATTCATGCAGTCATGTTCACAGAGTCTGTTGTCCTGAGCGCATTCGTCCACATCTGAGCAAAGCACAGTCACGAGCTTCATCATCATCATCATCATCAGAACATCACTCAGACTGCATGGATGTGGATCTCAGACTGACCGTAGCAGGACTGTCCGTCTCCGCTGTATCCCTGCAGACACTGGCAGAAGTACGAGCCGATGATGTTCCCACAGCGAGCGTTAACATCACAGCCGTGATCCCCGGTCAAACACTCGTTTATATCTGGGTGGATACCAATAATCAATAATCAGATGCAGAGTTACTTTAGTATCCTTCAGATACTATTAGTTTTATTAATAGTTTTTCTTTTTAGTAGCTTTTTAAAAGTTTTTATTACATTTTTATTTTATTTTTAGTTGTAGCTAGATATTATTTATTTAATTATCATTATTATTAATTTAAATAATTATGTTTTATCTCAATAATTCAACAACTCATTTGCATTTTCTTGGTTCTTTGATGTTGGTTAATGGCCTTGAGATATGCAGGTAAACAAATTCAATCATTTACCTTTTTACTCTTTATAAATTGTTCATGAATTTTAATTTTACATTTAATTATTTACTTTTCCCCCTCGTAAAAGTTTGAAACCCGTGCATTACATGGAAGTGTGTGTGTGTGTGTGTCACTCACCTGCGCAGTGGGTGCCGTTGCCACGGTAACCGCGCTGACACACACACCTGTAACTGCCCAGAGTGTTTTCACACTCGCCTCGACCGACACACACATGCTGCTCCTCCACACACTCGTCCACATCTGAGAACAACGTCAGCATTTGTTCATTATATACACACTCAACACTTTTACAACACACACTAAACTGAGTTCAATATAACATATAATGCAGGTTAATTCAGCATGCTGTTAATGACGTCAGCTGTGAGGAAACAGAGGTGAGCTTTCAGAGAGATGAGGAAATGCAGCAGCTACCTTCACATATAAGAACACCTGGACACTGAACACCTGAGAGACACACACAGACACGCGCACGCGCACACACACACACACACACACACACACACACACACACACAGAGACACACACACACACACACACACACACACACACACACACACACACACACACAGAGACACACACACACACACACACACACACACACACACACACACACACACACACACACACACACACACACACACACACACACACACACACACACACACACACACACACACACACACACACACACACACACACACACACACACACACACACACACACACACACACACACATGCACGCACGCACACAGATAGACACGGATGGATGGACGCACACACACACAGAGACACACACACACACACACACGCACAGGCACAGGCACACACACACACACACACACACAAGTAGCACACACTCACCCACACACACACTTAGACAGACACAGACAGACACACACACACACACACACAATGTGACTGGCTCTGGTTTATAGATTTAATCAAAAATGCATTCAAAATGCAATTCAAACATTTCATATTATCCATATCTGAGTTAAAATTAATTGTTACAATACAATTTTGAGGCAAAGTAAAACATGTAAAGGACTGCGCATCCCGAGAATAAAGAACACATCTTATTAATAGCTGAAATGATGAAAAAATGATTCTCACATTATAAATAATTCATAAATCAGAACTGTCATTTTTTTATCAAATCAATCAATCAATCAATACATTTATTTTAAATGAATAAATATAATACATTTATTCAATTACATTAAATTAATTTATTTTTCACCCTCACGATTAAGATGTATTACAGGTGTCACAAAACCATTTAATTCATATGCTTCACCTGACATTTTTAGAGATCAAAACTTTTATTATAAAAAGTATAATGTGTTCAAAAACCGAGAACCAACAGGAAGATATTTCATTTCTAATAACTAAGCACCAGGGTTATTACAGTAAATTATACAAATCAAAACTAAAACCATAAAACAAGTTTTGTTACTTCAAATAAAATAAACTTTAACTGAAATAAAATGTAACTTTTTTTTAAAAAGTAAAAATTATAAATAAATTCTAAAATTATCAATAAGTTCTAAATAAAATAATTTTATTTAATCTAGTTGCCAAGGAAACATTTCTCATTCTTGTAGAATAAATCAATAAAAAACTAAAATAATAAAAACTATACAGACATATAACACACTAAAAATGTACCAAAACATTAAATAAAATAAAACAGAAAATTTAAAACTAATTCAACATAATAATTTAGTATTTCTATTATTTAAATGATGATACCCTGCTTGGCACATGCATGTGATCTATAATACTGAAAAGACTTCTCTCTCTGCTCGCTGGTGTGATTCTAGAGCAGCTTTAGATAACAGGTTAAAGCTCCGATCACAGACAGACTCGTACCGACACACGCGGCTCTGTCCTCTCTGAATCCGGCCTGACACACACACGCGTAACTGCCGTCTGTGTTCACACACACGTTACCCAGCTCCCTCCGGCAGCTCTCCTCGAAGTTACACTCGTCCACGTCTGCAGAGACACACAACCGGCGTTAAACATTCCCCTGATAGTGCTCTACAGCACACAAGAACAAACCCTGCGCTGCTCCATAATCGACTCGTTCGTCACGCAGATGTTCAACACGTATAACTGGAACCCGTCAGTTATTTGAGAATCGCATGCATTTCTACATTTGCGGTTAGATACAGGGTTATTATAACAACTAAAACCACTACTTGAAATAAAAAAAATAATAATATTAAATATTTAAAAACTGAAATAGACATTTAAACAAAATAAAAACTGTAAAGTCACAATCAGTGTCGGGGGGGTAACGCATTACAAGTAACGCGAGTTACGTAATAATATTAATTTTTTCAAGTAACTAGTAAAGTAACGCATTACTTTTTAATTTACTAGAAAATATCTGAGTTATTTTTCTCCATTTATTGATGACGTGTGAACATGATCTTACTGTAGTAGACTAAATATGAATGTGTATTAATTCATCACTCACAAAAAACAGATTCAGTATTCATCAAAATGAATTAAAACAGTGAAATACAAACTCAGAATATGACACAAACCTGCAATAATTAAATATGTTAAACAACACAAATATATCTAATCTCATTTTATTAACCGATGTGTTTGCTGATCTTTGATGATCAGTTCAATCATAATAATAATAAACATGACTTTAGATAAACTATCATTGTGTTTTATTGCTGAAGAGTGTTGAACTTCTCCTGTGTTC
>CM050412.1:37809735-37842235 GCA_027564155.1 Gymnocypris eckloni scoliostomus | reverse complement strand
ATGCTAATATTATGACATCACTGCTGTTTAGTTTGAATGATTATTATGCTATATTATTATGTTTTATTTTATTTGCTGCAACTAAATCCAATGCATGGGATAACGATAGAACAGATGCGTAATATATGCAAACAAGTTTATTATCATTAACCAAAACTAAAAATATGTTTTAAAATATATAAATATCAGCTTTAAAAAATTAAACAAAAAATAAAGAAATTATGTAATATAATTAAGTTGAATAACTTTTGAAATTAACTTGAAATAAGACAAAAAATTAAACCAAAACTGAAATAAAAACAATTTAAACCTAGACAGTAATATTTAAAAAGAACTAACAAATAAAACATTAAAATAAAAATAAAAAGCTAACTTAAAACATTAATAATAACTATAATAGTATAAAATAAAAACAATAAACTAAATAAGTAACATTTAAAACTTTAAATAAATTTAAAAAATAAAAATAAAAATTGAAACTTGGAAAATAAAAATTAAATAATAAAATTAATAATAACTATAATAAATAAAAATAACAAAAATTGGAAACTGAAATAATAAAAATTACTGAAAATAAAATAATAAAATTGGAAACTGAAAATAAAAGTATTCTAAACAATACAAACTATAAATAATATAAAATAAAATAATAAACTGAAAAAAAAAAATAATAAAAAGCATATTAAATTGAAATGAAAATAAAAAAAACATGAATAAAACAATATACACATAAAAAAAATAAAATAGTATATAATAGCACAGTAAAATTACTAAATATTAAACTAACATTAAAATGAAAACAAAATAATAAAAGATAATTCAAAATACTAACAAAACCTACAATAGTGCATAAACATTACAATGCCTGCAAACATTTAAGATGTTATTTAATTGTACAAACATGCATCATTCATTTTCATGTACACATTGGATTAGTACTGTCCTGGTCCAATCTGAAGAGTGAATAGTTTTCTAGTGTTTTGAGGCTAGTCTTAACGTTGTTCATTCATTCATTCTTTCTCAAAATGACCAAAATAATCACGACTGTTTAATTCTTTCTGATTTTCCATCCTGACGCAAACGCAAAGCTATGAGAATCTGTTAAACACACCTTTGTTTAGACTCTGGTTCTTCAGCTCCAGGTCCTTCATGCGTGCCACGAGCTCCTCGTAATCAGCAGCGCCAACGCCTCCGCCGCTCTAGACACACGCACGCACACACACACACGCACGCACGCACACACGCACGCACGCGCACGCACGCACGCACACAGACACGCACACGCGCACGCACACACACACACACACACGCACACACACGCGCACGCACACACACACACACAGAGAGAGACAGAGACACAGACACAGACAGAGACACACACACACGCACACGCACACACACACACACACACACACACACACACACACACACACACACACACACACACACACACACACACACATAAACACAGAGATAGAGACACAGACACACACACACACACACACACACACACAGAGACACACAGACACACAGACACAGAGACACAGACACACACACACACACACACACACATAAACACAGAGATAGAGACACAGACACACACACACACACACACAGACACACAGCACACAGACACACACACACACACACACACACACACACACACACACACACACACACACACACACAGACACACACAGAGACACACACACACACACACACACACACACACACACACACACACACACAGCACACAGACACACACACACACACACACACACACACAGACACACACACACACACACACACACACACACACACACACACACACACAGACACACAGACACAGAGACACACAGACACCCAGAGACATACACACACACACACACACACCAGAGTTCCCATCAGCCCCTGCTCTGATACACAACCCTCCATTAAGAGAATCGAGGCTACTTACAACTACATACTGCACACACTAACCAAACACACAACTACAGTCTGTTACTACACTAACTGCTACCCTATTTTAATGCACCACACGACACAACATTTTCACTATTTTGTCAGAACATGCAATATTTAGACATGTTTAGATTGTATATTTGAAGTGGTTCAGTAAGTTTAATTTGTTTCTGTGAATCACTTTAAAAAGCCTCCATGATTCAAAACTGCTTCAAAAAAGTCAGTAGTTCATTTGCACCCTAAATCAAATGTTCACGGATGTTTCTGTAGGTTTGTATGTATTGGTATATTGATGCATGGATTCCCAAACCTTTTGTCACCCCCAGTTCCATTTGAGCTCAAAGATTTACTCCCTAAAATTTTAAAATAAATCCCTAAAAGTTTCAATACATTTTCAACACATTCGCCTGTTCATGGTTCTCTGGTGTAGTTTATTGGTCACATGACATGCAGTTAAACTACTTCAATATTTTTGGTGTTTTATTTGGATTGATTTTAATTTTAAAATTATTTATTTTGGTTTGACATTTTTTTATGACTGAAGTAATTATTAGGTAAACAAAAAATTTATAATATTTATATAAAAAAAAAAAAAAAAAATATATATATATATAGGTTTTATTTTGCTAATTTTTAAATAAAAAATTTATTTAGATGTTTTTTATTAGGATTAAATTATTAGTTTTTCATTAACTTACAATCTCCAGTTTAGAACTTTGTATTATTGTGTATACATTAAAAAGTTAGAATAAAAAATAATATAAATACATTTTATATTTTTACATTTAAAAAACAATAACAAACTAAATTCAGTGTGAATACATAAATATAGTACTGTAATATATAGTCTGTAATATCATACAAAACCAGGGTTATTGGAGTTAAAATGAAACCATAAAAATGTGCTACTCATTAGCTGTTAAACAGTTACTGAAATAAAACTCATTTATTTTAAATATATTTTAAAAAATCAGATTTTTTTCATTTTAAGTTTAACGTGTATTAAAATTTTGTATGAAAAAAAACCCCTCAAAAACCTAAAAGAATTCTATTATAGTATTGCAAAGACTATTGTATCAAAATAACACTGATACAAACCTGACAACAAAGATGCAAGCGTTTGCTCTCGTGTCACAGAAACATTAACAACAAATGCATGCATCACAGATTTCTTCTGAAACTTTCTACAACAACATGCATGCAAGCATGCACACGCGTCACGCGCTGGCCGGCTCGGGAGTGAGCTGCATTAGTGTGTGTCACACACACACTTACAGGAGACGAGCGGTGGGAGGGGTTTGATATTTTAGGGGCGGGGCCTCTACTTGGCTGCAAGGTTGTCTTCAGCTACAGGAGAAATCATTCATGAGGAAAGTGCAGATGGAGGAAGAGAACAGATGATTTAGGAGATAAAAGCTGGGCTCTGTTCTAACACCAGAGGTTCTCAATTCCAGTCCTCGCGCCCCCCCGCTCTGCATATTTTGCATGTCTCTCTTTGTTAACACACCTGATTCAGATAATCAGCTTGTTAGAAGTGCGCTCCGTGCATGAACTGTGTTCGGATTGACATGGTCCTACACAGGGTCCATTGCTCCCTACACAGGGTCCATTGCTCCCTACACAGGGTCCATTGCTCCCTACACGGGGTCCATTGCTCCCTACACGGGGTCCATTGCTCCCTACACGGGGTCCATTGCTCCCTACACGGGGTCCATTGCTCCCTACACGGGGTCCATTGCTCCCTACACAGGGTCCATTGCTCCCCTACACGGGTCCATTGCTCCCCTACAGGGTCCATTGCTCCCTACACAGGGTCCAGTCCATTGCTCCCCACAGGGGTCCATTGCTCCCTACACAGTGTCCATTGGGTCCATTGCTTGAAGTTTACTTTATATCTGAACATTCATTCATGGATTTGCGCTGCGCGACGTCTTCACGCACGGACGAGTGTGACATCATATACCTCTGTAAATATATACAATTTTAATTCACGTCTTGCACACTTCAATGCACTTTGAATGGAATATATACGTTCGCTTCGAACTGGAATCATGGAGGAATATCCTGTGATGTCCACTTCGCAGGGCACTTACGTTCCAATAGAACAAACATCTGAAGCGATAAGAGTAACATACGAAATATGCAGAGCGGGGGGGCGCGAGGACTGGAATTGAGAACCGCTGTCTAACACCTAGTGAGCTGCCTATATAGACAGCATATCAGAGAGACACTCACAACGCTCTCTGCCTATGTAGGCATTGTAGAGCCTTGCGTTAGCAGCGCAAAAGGTTGTGGGTTCAATTCCCAGGGAACACACATACTGGAAAAAATGTATAGCCTGAATAGTCTCTTTGGATAAATGCATAAATGTAGGCAGCAAGACAACTCACTAGGACAGGATAGGCAACTTCGGTCCTGGAGGGCCGGTGTCCTGCAGAGTTTAACTCTAATCCTAATCAAACACACCTGAAGAAGCTAATCAATGTCTTCAAGATCACTAGAGAGTTACAGGCAGGTGTGTTTGATTAGGAGCTAAACTCTGCAGGACACCCTGCACTAGGGTTTAAGAAAAGTAGAGCTGCACAATTAATTACAATAAAACACTAATAAACTGGCTAGTGTCAAGTAAACAAAAGCATTCTGGGCTTAATGGTTTGGGGACAAGTTTTGTACCCTCTGCTATTAGAATGTTAAATTCACAGAAACTGGGGAGTGTGTAATTTAACAATTATATTGTTTAGTTGGTGCTAATACCTTCTGGGTAATATGCGTGTAGGACTGCTGAAGTAGATCTGGTGCAGTTTATATGTATCATGTGCATTGACTCTGTATATTAATATTTGGTGGAAATATGTGTGTATTGTGTACAACAGCTCGGGTACAGTCTGTGGAAAACAAGTTTCCTCTTTTTGGGAACAATAAAGAATAAATCTGGTTTGAAAACAAAAAAGAATAATTTAAGACTGTTTTGTATTGCACAGCTGCTGTACAGTAAAATACAATAATTATTATAATATTCTTTATTATGTTTTCTTAAATGCAAAATTTGTATTTTACAGTGAATTACAATAGCTGTATTTCTTAATTTACTCATAAAATAAAAACAGCAACAATAATAATGATATTAATAATAATTACTGATATGTTTGGGAAAATTGTGAATTTTTATATTTCTTATTTAGTAACGACGATAACGTTTATTACTATATTTCTAGACAGACATTTTTTCCATCGTAATTGTACAGTTGTACTGTAAAATAAAATTATAAATCACTATATAATTTTTCTTAACTACTAATTTTTAATATAGAGTGAAATAATATTTTTTAAACATTTTAAATTTTGTAACAAACAAACACAACATTATTATTATTATACAGTCATACTGATATATAATAAAAAACAAATGTGCTCATATTGTACAAACCCTTCAAACCTGCAACTTAAAAATAATTATTATTATTAAATCATAATAAATAAAAAACAATCCGATTTTGTCCCAGAAACCGTGCAGCCCTAGAAGAGAGCTATATTGCACAGTTGAAGGAGCAATGGTAGGGTTTGTGCTCGACTCACCCCAGCGAGAGATTTCTGGATGTTTTCTCGTGCTCGTGCGATGTCCTGAAGGATGCTGTTCGCTCCGGTGTCCTGAGACGAGAGACAGAGACAAACCTCAGTGTGTGTGTGTGTGTGTGTGTGTGTGTGTGTGTTCACTGCTCCAGGTGTGTGTGTGTGTGTGTGTGTCCACTGCTCCAGGTGTGTGTGTGTGTTCACTGCTCCAGGTGTGTGTGTGTGTGTGTGTGTGTGTGTGTTCACTGCTCCAGGTGTGTGTGTGTGTTCACTGCTCCAGGTGTGTGTGTGTGTGTGTGTGTGTGTGTTCACTGCTCCAGGTGTGTGTGTGTGTCTGGTATAAACTGTGTTTCTGCAGCTATAAACAGAAAAATATCACTAGCAATGGTGAGGACTAGTGATCGACCGATATTGATTTTTATTTTAAGATATTTGTCATCTTAACAACAACAAACAACGGTTGGAAATGAACATTTTCATGTAAAATGTTATCTTCAAATTACAACAATATAAACATTTTATTTATAAAAAGAATAATCAGCAACACTGATATTAACAATAAGCAAAATAATGTCTAACGTTTTCAAATGGAGAAAATATGGAGTGTGTGTGTGTGTGTCCACTGCTCCAGGTGTGTGTGTGTGTGTGTGTGTCCACTGCTCCAGTGTGTGTGTGTGTGTGTCCACTGCTCCAGGTGTGTGTGTGTGTGTGTGTGTGTGTGTGTGTCCACTGCTCCAAGTGTGTGTGTGTGTGTGTCCACTGCTCCAGGTGTGTGTGTGTGTGTCCACTGCTCCAAGTGTGTGTGTGTGTGTGTGTGTGTGTCCACTGCTCCAGTGTGTGTGTGTGTGTGTGTCCACTGCTCCAAGTGTGTGTGTGTGTCCACTGCTCCAAGTGTGTGTGTGTGTGTCCACTGCTCCAGGTGTGTGTGTGTGTGTGTGTGTGTGTGTGTGTGTGTGTCCACTGCTCCAAGTGTGTGTGTGTGTGTGTGTGTGTGTCCACTGCTCCAGGTGTGTGTGTGTGTGTGTGTCCACTGCTCCAAGTGTGTGTGTGTGTGTGTGTGTGTGTCCATTGCTCCAAGTGTGTGTGTGTGTGTCCACTGCTCCAGGTGTGTGTGTGTGTGTGTGTGTCCACTGCTCCAGGTGTGTGTGTGTGTGTGTGTCCACTGCTCCAAGTGTGTGTGTGTGTGTGTGTCCACTGCTCCAGGTGTGTGTGCACTTGGATGGGTCAAATACAGAGAACACATTTCACTGCTGGTTATACTCTGTATAATTGTGTATGTGACTCATTTAAAAAAATTAAATAAATATCGTTTTTTTTCAAAACCGATATCCGATTATGGTAAAATGCTTAAATATCAGGAAAAATATCGGTAAACAGATATATCGGTCGATCTCTAGTGAGGACATGGGTTCAGATGCCCGGGACGGTGGGAATGTGTACACTGAATGCAAACATAAGTCTCTTCGGATAAAAGCATCTACCGAATGCATGAAATTAAGTACATGTACATTTATAATGAACCTACTGATCTTTCAAAAACACCACGTTTTAGCGCAGTAGTATTAGCACACATGCTGTAAATACTCAAGTGATGTATTTAATACTTGTTTGGGCTGCGTGGGTCCGTTCATCCGCTCATAAAACTGCCGCTCCGCCTCATCGTAACGTGGCTTATCGAACCAGATCCTCTCCTGCGCCAAACACTCCGCTGCAGTCATCCTGCAAAACACACACGAGACCTGAAACAACCTCCGTGGACAAACACCTTCAGTGACCTGATGAAGACTGGATGTGATTTGCTATCGGTTTGGGTTTGATGAAAATTAAAGGATGTTTCAGAATAAACTACGGTGCACAGCAGTGTTGGGGAGTGAATTTATATGCTAATGGTTATTATTATATTTAACTAAAGCTAAAACAAACAACAACAAATTGTTAGTTTAAATAAAATTTACTTTTTTTAATTTTAGTACTTTTAGTTATTTGCCGAGGCAACATTTCTTTCATTAAGTTTAAATTTGTATATTAAAATATTTTTTTAAATAATAAATAAAAATTAAAGATTCATAAAAAACTATATGGACATATAAAAAACTAAAAATTATAAAATTACAAAACAAAATTACTAATAATTTCAAATGAAAAAAATTATAATAATAATAATTCTGCCAAAATTGTTTAGCATTAAAATTAATTATCATTATTATATTATTTTACAGTGAAATAACACTTTTAATATTTGTATTTACCAAAAACATTATTCATTATTTGCATTGTTAATTTTAATCATTCATTTTTATTTCAGATACTTGCTAAAACAACATTGAATAAAAAGATAAAAACGACATAGATAATAAAGAAAAATAAAACCAACTAAAATGACTTAAAAAAAAACAAAACGGCTCAAATGAAAAATACATAAAATAAAATCTTGATGGTTTAACATTTGAAAATGAAAAATTAATTCTAAATTAATAAAAACTATAGTAGTATCTCAGTGATACTAAAATAACACTGCTAAGTTACTCCCCAAAACTGGTGCATGGACATAATACTACAACTAAATAATATGTATGTTAATGCAACCATGCAAAAATAACAAACAGCAAAAATAACATCAACCAACCAAACAAACAAACGAAGAAACCCAAATGATACAAAACTGAATTCAGACAAATGACTCTTCCAAGCCAACACAACGGACAAACACAGCAAGAACGAACGTGTAAAGAGAGGAAAGAAAAACTAAAAAGAACGGCATGAGAAAACGTGCGATGACATGAATTCTGCCATTTTCTGAACTTTATGTCGTTCCAAACTCGCATCACTTTTCACCATGAAACACTTATGGCGCTTTTCCACTGCGTGGTACGACTCGGTTCGTTACGGCTCGGTTCGGATCTTGTGTTTCCACTGCAGTTTAGTACCGCTATAGAGTGGGGGGGATTATTCACGTGTCGTTATAGTTGAGCCGCCTCTACTGCGGTGACATCATCATGAACGCGCCACAAACAAACACACAACAAAGGAGCATATCGACGGAATTGTGTTCTTCATTCTCGGCATGTGGATGTGTTTAACAGCAATGGAGAGGCCTATGAGAACGCTTGGGATTTACCGCTCCTCAACTATCAACAAGAGGAACGTCTGTACTTCCTCAACAGACCACCAAACAGACATTTTTTGGTTGATACAAAAAGTTGCGTCCGATCCTTCGCTGGCGGTGCTGATTTAAATCTAGCGGGTCTATGTTGGGTCTCGTGACGCAAGCTCAGTGACGCAGTAATGATGATTCTCTCCGGCCAATCAGTGATCAGTAGAGTTTACACGTCATGTTTGGTAACGGTACGGATCGCTTGGAACCCCGGCCGAGGTGGTACTAAAAAAGTACCAGGTACAGTACCCAGTGGAAAACCCCCCAAAATTGAACCGTACCGAACCGTACCATGCAGTGGAAAAGCGCCATTAATGCAGAAAAAGTAATGCAGGTTTGGAGCAGCATGACTGTTAAAATGACAGAACTTTAATTTGGTGGTGAACGAACCAACTAATGGACTACAGTGTGTGAGGAAAGTGTATTTTCTCGAGTATCGAGTCATACTTCTGCTTCTGGCTAGAAAGGTTTATAGATGTTTTGACAGATCTCGCCGTAGCTTCTTCATAGAAACGAGTCTCCGCCTCCGCATAGCGACCGCGATCTAGCCACACCCTCTCACTGTCGGCATGCAGGAAATAGCAGTGCGCCGCTCCCTGATTGGTGGTGATGTCGTCAGATTCCCGCCGATTGCAAACCACAGGCCTTTTTTGTGCGTTATTTCGCCGTTTGGAGTTGGACACGTCGCCACTGGTTTCAGAGTTTCTCGGTGGTGAGCTTCGGCCATACAGGTTCTGATAGAAAGCCGCCTCGGCTTTATCAAAATTAGGCTTCTGTAGCCACACCCCCATTGGAGGCGGCGACAAGGAAGGGAGGCCGTTGATTGGTCTGGAAGCCGGAGTGGGCGGAGTCGGGGTTTGTGATTGGTAGCCCTCGTCGCAGCTGGCGGGCTGCAGTTGGAGAGATCTCGGTTGGTTGGGAACGCGGCCCACAAACTTGCTCTCAGCTTGGTCAAAGTTGGGTTTATTCACCCGCACGGTTTTAACGACATGATGACAAGCCTCTCGCTCTCCGTGCTTGTTTCTTGCGGAAGATCTCGCAGGAGCGGTCGTGCCGTTTTGCTGCTGCAATAGTCGTACGTAGTAAAGACTCTCGGCTCTTTCGTACGCGACTCGGTCGAACCACACCATCGAACACTCAGATCTCAAACCGTCCAGCGTCGCGCTGGACAACATCCCTCGGCGCCTGCGGTGGTTCGGTCCGGCTGCCGCTCAGAAGAACCGGACTGATTCGAAGAAGAACTCCTATGGCTTCGGTTGCGCATTTTCTTGTGTCCAGAAATACAGAGGTGGAAGAGGATTGATAAATAAACAAAAAAGAGGAAAGGGAGAGTGACAGGGATCTGGAGAATTAGTCACACAGCAATAGGATAACATTTAACATGAAGTGTGTAAACTGTATGCTGCGATTTACAAATCAATTATTTAAGCGCAAATTACGGCAAGTTAGCGATTTACATTGACGCGGCAACTTAGAAGTGGTGCAAGATGGTGAAAAACAAAGTATATTTTAAAATGCAGTACTTAAGACAGATTCATTACAACAACAAAAAATTATAATAATAAATATTGCTGCTTTTATGGATGTAGACGATGAATTTAGACTTTTCAGAGAGCTTGCTATATTCATAGTCGAAAAAATACTGTTAGCTTTTAACAAAAATTGAAATAGCTTAATAAAACGGGTATTTGTAATATTTCCGTCACCTAATAAAAATATAAAACATTTAATTTAAGCTTTTTTTCACAATCCAGACTTTCATAAACTCAATATAACTGCAATATAAATGTGAAGTTTCATAAACTTCACAAACTGCAATATAAACTCGCAAATACAAATTCAGAACAATTTTGCATTTTACAATTAATAACGTGCAATTGCGATTCTAAGAGGTCTGAACTGTGCAATTAAATAAAAAGTTGCAATTACTTTTTTTATATTTGTATTCAGTGGTGGACATAAGTTTCTATATTGAGAAACCTGTTTGGAGACAATCATTATTATGCATTTTATCTGTTCATTTACATGCCAATGGCGCTTTGTGGAGCTGAAATCACAATCCTTAGCAAACGAGTTTCAATATGGGAGCTTTTGAAAACTACATCGTTTATGTCTCCATGTAAACGCAACACAAATTTGTGAAAACGACAATGTTTCTTTACAAAGTGACATCTCCAACTACTGGCCTGGTATACGTAATACAACGTTTTAGTCATTTAGGTGGATCCATGGGAACATTTTGACAATGTTTATCGTGTTAAAAACACAAAGGAATAACTTTCGCACTTTTAGTGCATCGTTGCATTGTAAACGTACCCTCGGTTCAGTAAAAATTACACACTTCAGCTTTAAAGACAGACACAATCACACACAAAACAATCTATGGTTGCATTACATTTAAACATGAAATATATTGCACGTTGAGCAGAAAACCCAATAAAAAAGCACAGACTGAAAGTGTGATGGAGAAAAGAAAAGACAATTAAATTCAGAATGGACAAAAAACACACACACAAATCCATGATGGGTCAAATAACATGAACACCTTCAGCAAACACCAAAAGCGATCAAACATACAGTACGAAGCTGAATGTTCTTCTCATCCAAACGAAGCCAAGCAATAAAGTGCAATTAAGAAAAGGATTTGTTTATATTGAATCTCACAGAATGAGAGGACGTCACTTATCCATGCCCTCACAAAGAATACTGTGGTGAAAACATGGTACAGTGATGGTCTCTGATAATAATAATTACCATAGTACATGTCCAAAAAATATAGTATTATCATGGTGCCATGTGCACAATAGTATTTCTGTTAGTCTAACATGATTAAGGTCACTTAACTTACATAATAATTTACCAATGAGGCTAATGTGACTGAAAATAATTCACTATTATGAGTATTAGTTTTATCATCACTTTCAGATGATAGTATAGTGACCATGATTGTCAAGATCAATAGATCTGAATGTGCCATTATGAGAAAAAGGTGTATTTTAAAGCCTAATCGCTAATTTTGTTGACTCAGGAAAGAAACAGGCGTTATCTAGAGATCATAAAATCAATAAATCTGTATAAATCTCCGGTTTAATCACAAGATCATCTGATTAAATATGAGAATGCGTCATTATTCATGATATATGGACTTCCTGCACATGGAGGTGTCAGGCCCATCATACAACACACTGGATATTTACACAGATTAAACGTATTTTCATTATGACAGTGACTGTGACAAAAGCACGAGGTTTCTGTCATGTAACGATCACGTATTGATTATTCATATATTAATAAATACACATACGAAAGACGTCTAACCGGTTTTTGAACACCCCGAAGATGTACAGCACGGTATTGTTTATTCATTTAAACCAAGAAAAACAATAAATAAGCATGAGCGACAGTAAACCACCTCATTTATTCACACAAATACTCACTTTAATCGGTTTAGTTAGCGTTGAATGAATTCGCTGCTGCTCGCCGCGCGTTCATGGAACAGAAGGAGCGAGCGAGAGCCGCGCGAACCATTCCCGCTCACGCGCGGGGGAGATCGCTGCCTCAAAACCACCACAAAACCACCAAACATTGCTCTGATACGGCTTAAATGTATTTTACTCCGTTTAGTATTTATATACATATAGGCACAACACACAACTGTGCTATAGAAGAGTGCTTTAAGTGATATTATGTCACCACATTTTTTTTCCACATGGTACATTCCGTCACTGTTTCCAGCGCGACTGCGTAGGTGACGTCATCAAATGATGGAAAAGGCCCATTTCTATTCTATGGAAACGAGAATGAAATTACTATAGATGTAGCATATGGTGTGAATTGAGATGTTGTAATTTAAAATTAAACTAATTGTATTCTTAAACACGTTTTATACAAACAAAAATACGTGTGAATTACATCGATATAACGTTATACAATTCGCTATTATAGATCAGTGGTGTAAATTCATTTTGTGGCTACATTTTAATATTAATTTTATATCCACATATACCAAATTTTACAATCACATACATATTATATAATAAAAACACTATTATTTTGTCCATTTTATTTCTTTTTTGTTATTTCTTTTAACCTTTTATGGAAACTACAAGTGCTGAATACACTTTTGGAAGAAATAAATATCTTATTCTATAATAAATTCTTCAAATGCAAACTTTATATCCTTCATTTGTTATTTTTAGTACAGTTCAGATCATAATCTTGAGAATCACTGTATTGAAACATCTAAGGTTTAAGGAACACCAATGATTATTACTGTATGGTTGTGAAAATGAAAAATTAATAGTTTTTATTTTAGTTTCTAAAAATGTTTTTTACTACTTGTGTGTGTGCAGTGACATTAAATGAAGCTTAAAAAATTATAAGTAAAAGTCAGAGCACACAATATTTTTTCTTAGAGATTAATGTATTATACATTTAATATGATTTCACATTCTTTAAACTTGCGTGGATAAAATAAACATTTCATGTGCAGAAAATAAACTGAATTAATCTAGCACATTGTTATTGTGTAGAAAGGTCCCCATTGCACAGAGTTGCTTTGGTTTCTGAATCCCAGTGGTTTGTCAAGTACTGTAAAAACCATACAGACGTGTAACTTACTAACAGCTAACGTGGGTTTCACTGTCTGCATGTATATCGTTCCCTTAGAATACACAAGTCCATTCATTTGTGCATTAAGAAGGACCTTTCAATCAGTAACCAAGGTCTTGGTAATCAACTTTCAGAAACACTGACTATGGGATATGCGTAAGTAAGACTTAAAGGTGTTACGTTAATCGTTCCTCCTGTAACCCGATGTACATTCAGGTATCACAAAGTCTCGAAATGATTCCCGCTCTACTTCTTTCCGAGTTCTCTGGCTCTTTGGGTCGCCGCCTCTACGGCTCCCATCGTAGCCGCTCTGAAGCCTCCCTTCTCCAGCGCGTGGATCCCGTGAATCGTGGTCCCTCCCGGTGTGCAAACCTCGGCCTTCAGCTCCGCCGGGAACTTCCCAGAATCACGCAGTAACACGCCAGCCCCCTGAAACACACCAGATTTCAGCATATCCGGTCAATCCTGTTTATTATGAGGTAAATGGCAAGCATTGGTATTCAACACAGCTTCTGCAAAAGTAATCAATCAAACATTATTTCTTTATCTTCTCTTTAATTTATGGGAAATGTACGTTTATTAATAACTACAAACCAATATTTGGAATGAAAGTAGTTCGTTTCTAATAGTGACAGCTTCATTTTATGGCAATATGACACATTGATCAAATTATATTAATCTTTATTACAACAAAAACATGGGTTTTAAATGGTTACAATCATTTGGTTGCACAAAATCACAAACTTCATTAAAAAAAAAACACTCATCGTGACATTTAGTTCATGTGACATGCGAAGTTTAACAATCAATATTTGTGACCCTGGAGCACAAAACCAGTCTTAAGTGTACATTTTTCAAAATTGAGATTTATAAATCATCGGAAAGCTGAATAGATGCGTTCCATTGATGTATGGTTTGGACAATATTAAAAAAATCTGGAATCTGAGGGTGCAAAAAAAATCTAAATATTGAGAAAATCATCTTTAAAGTTGTTCAAATGAAGTTCTTAGCAATGCATATTACTAATCAAAAAATAAGTTTTGATATATTTATGGTAATACATTCACTAAATATCTTCATGGAACATGATCTTAATATCCTAATGATTTTTGGCATTAAAGAAAAATCTATAATTTTGACCCATACAATGTATTTTTGTCTATTGCTACAAATACACCCCAGCGACTTAAGACTGCTTTTGTGCTCCAGGGACACATATGATCAATTTGCAAAAAAAAAAAAGTAATTTGGGGTTTAAACAAGTAACAAGATTTTAGCTGCAGAAACATTGCACACAAAAAAACCTGTAGGCATGGTAACAAAATATTTGCTTGCAAAAAATGATATAAAACTATACAAACTTAAAATAAAACAAAATAAAATCTCATAATGATGTTTGGTTTGACATGCTATCGCTGAAAATCAATATTTGATCAATTTGCAGGGTTATACAAATTTTGTCTGCTAAAAACAAAATAACAAATTATTTTAAACTGTAAACATGGTGACAATTTGTTGCAAAAATCTCATCATTAAATATTTCATTTGACATGCTAGGGTGGACGGTTAAGCACCTTCACGAAGATTAAAGCGTAATTTCTCATGTCGTCTTGTTTGGTGAAGCGTTTCATGAGCAAACACTTACCAGTATTGTCTGTGCTGCGATACGTCGAGCCAGAGCGCTGGGCATCCCCATTTTAACAGCACCGTCCGCCAGCGCCTCCGCCAAAACCACACCGGCGATGACATGCATGAGATCACTAAACACTGAAGATCACTCCAAACACTGAAGATCACTCCCACGAACACGAAGACTCCACAAACTAAGACTGAAGATCACTCCACAAACACTGAAGATCACTCCACAAACACTGAAGATCACTCCGCAAACACTGAAGATCACTCCACAAACACTGAAGATCACCCCACGAACACTGAAGATCACTCCCCAAACACTGAAGATCACTCCGCAAACACTGAAGATCACTCCACAAACACTGAAGATCACTCCGCAAACTGAGATCACTCCGCAAACACTGAAGATCACTCCCCAAACACTGAAGATCACTCCCCAAACACTCCAGATCACTGAAACACTGAAGATCACCCGCAAACACTGAAGATCACTCCACAAACACTGGATCACCCCACACAAACACTGACATCACCAAACACACTACCCCACAAACACTGACGATCACCCACAAACACGATCACCCACAAACACTGGCGATCACCCCACAAACACTGACGATCACCCACAAACACTGATCACCCATCACACAAACACTGCACCGATCACCCCACAAACACTGACTGTCACTCAAACACTGAAGATCACACAAACACTGAAGATCACTCCCCAAACACTGAAGATCACTCCCCAAACACTGAAGATCACTCCCCAAACACTGAAGATCACTCCACAAACACTGAAGATCACCCGCAAACACTGAAGACACTGAAGATCACTCCACAAACACTGAAGATCACCCCAAAGATCACCCCACAAACACTGACAGACCACACACAAACACTGGATCACCCCAAACACTGACATCACCCAAACACACGATCACCCCACAAACACTGAAGATCACCCCACAAACACTGGACGATCACCCCACAAACACTGAAGATCACTCCCCAAACACTGAAACACTGAAGATCACTCCCCAAACACTCCCCAAACACTGAAGATCACTCCCCAAACACTGAAGATCACTCCCCAAACACTGAAGATCACTCCACAAACACTGAAGATCACTCCAAAACTGAAGATCACCCGCAAACACTGAAGATCACTCCCCGCAAACACTGGCGATCACCCAAACACTGAAGATCACCCCACAAACACTGGCATCACCCACAAACACCCCACAAACACTGACGATCACTCCACAAACACTGACGATCACCCCACAAACACTGACGATCACCCCAAACACTGCGATCACCCCACAAACACTGGCGATCACCCCAAACACTGGCGATCACCCCACAAACACTGACATCACTGCAAACACTGACTGATCACCCCAAACACTGAAAGATCACACTGACGATCACCCGCAAACACTGGCGATCACCCGCAAACACTGACGATCACCCCGCAAACACTGACGATCACTCCGCAAACACTGACGATCACCCCGCAAACACTGAAGATCACTCCGCAAACACTGAAGATCACTCCACAAACACTGAAGATCACTCCCCAAACACTGAAGATCACTCCGCAAACACTGAAGATCACCCCACAAAGATCACCCCACAAACACTGAAGATCACCCCACAAACACTGACGATCACCCCACAAACACTGACGATCACCCCACAAACACTGACGATCACCACACAAACACTGACGATCACCCCACAAACACTGACGATCACCCCACAAACACTGACGATCACTCCCCAAACACTGAAGATCACTCCACAAACACTGAAGATCACTCCCCAAACACTGAAGATCACTCCCAAACACTGAAGATCACTCCACAAACACTGAAGATCACCCCACAAACACTGAAGATCACCCCACAAACACTGAAGATCACTCCACAAACACTGACGATCACCCCACAAAGATCACCCCACAAACACTGACGATCACCCCACAAACACTGACGATCACCCCACAAACACTGACGATCACCCCACAAACACTGACGATCACCCCACAAACACTGACGATCACCCCACAAACACTGACGATCACCCCACAAACACTGACGATCACTCCCCAAACACTGAAGATCACTCC
This sequence comes from Gymnocypris eckloni scoliostomus, assembly GCA_027564155.1. Lineage (NCBI taxonomy): Eukaryota > Metazoa > Chordata > Actinopteri > Cypriniformes > Cyprinidae > Gymnocypris > Gymnocypris eckloni. The sequence continues at coordinate 37,825,169 of CM050412.1, read as the reverse complement.
ACAAACACTGAAGATCACTCCCACAAACACTGAAGATCACTCCCCAAACACTGAAGATCACTCCCCAAACACTGAAGATCACTCCACAAACACTGAAGATCACTCCCCAAACACTGAAGATCACTCCGCAAACACTGAAGATCACCCCGCAAACACTGAAGATCACTCCACAAACACTGACGATCACCCCACAAAGATCACCCCACAAACACTGACGATCACCCCACAAACACTGCGATCACCCCACAAACACTGGCGATCACTCACAAACACTGAATCACCCACAAACACTGACGATCACCCCACAAACACTGACGATCACCCCACAAACACTGGATCACACACAACACCCCGCACACTGACGATCACCACGCAAACACTGACGATCACCACGCCAAACACTGGCGATCACCCCAAACACTGAAGATCACTCCAAACACTGAAGATCACTCCCAAACACAGAAACACTGATCACCCCACAAACACTGAAGATCACTCCACAAACACGCAAGATCACAAAGATCACCCCACAAAACACAAAACAAATACTGACGATCACCCCACAAACACTGATCACCCCACAAACACTGAGTCCACAAACACTGGCGATCACCCCACAAACACTGATCACAACAACACTGGATCACCCCACAAACACTGAAACGATCACCCAAACACTCACTGGCGATCACTAAACAAACACTGGCGATCACCCGCAAACACTGGACGATCACCCCACAAACACTGGCGATCACCCACAAACAAGATCACTGTCTGAAATCACACAAAAACACCCCACAAAAAAACAAACAAGACGATCACCCACAAGAGAACTGATCACCCCACAAACACTGGCGATCATAACACTGGCGATAATGAAACACTGGCGATCACTCCCACAAACACACCCACAAACACTGGTTCACACACAAAGCACTCACCACACAAACACTGGCGATCACCCAAACACTGAAGATCCACAAACACTGAAGATCACCCCCACAAACACACGATCACCCACGAACACAAAAGATCACCACAACACTGAAGATCACCCCACAAACACTGACGATCACTCCACAAACACTGACTGATCACCCACACAAGATTTAAAATGGCATCACTCCACAAACACTGACACCCCACAAACACTGACGATCACCACACAAACAACGATCACACAAACACTGGACGATCACCCCACAAACACCAACACTGACGATCACCGCAAACACTGGCGATCACCCCAAACACTGACACAAACTCACGCGCCACCTAACACTGAAGATCACACAAACACTGAAGATCACCCCCACAAACACTGACGATCCCACACAGGAGATGAAGATCACCCACAAACTGGATCACCCCCACAAAACTCCACAAACGATGATCACCCCCACAACACTGAAGATCTCCAAACACTGATCAATCCACAACACTGACACACCCCAAACAAACACTTTGATCACCCACAACAAGCACACCCCACAAACACTGGCCCGACACACAAACACTGGCGATCACCACAAACACTGGCGATCACCCACAAACACTGAGGCAGTCACCCCCAAACACTGGCGATCACCCGCAAACACTGGCACCCGCAAACACTGGATATCACCCGCATGGCGATCACCCCACAAACACTGATCACGATCAAACCCACAACGCACACACAAACACTGGATCACCCCACAAACACTGGAACCTGTGATTTCAACTGGTAGTACCCCAACACTGCACATGTCTCTCTTATCTGACACCCATTTCAGGTCCTGGGTTTCTTCTAATTAGCTAATGAGCTGAATCAGGTGTGTTTGATTAGGGAGACACCAAATGTGCAGATGTTTTAAGAGCCAGACCAGGTTGAGAAACACTGATCTAGACTATTGAACTGCTATCTAGTGATGATTTGATTTGATTTCTCGATTTTTCGAGCAAACTGGCCGATTTTTTTTTTAACCAACAAGAAATAATGAAAGATTCTATATAGTGTATAGATTTTATTTAACATGTATAATATTTAATTGTTTAAAAATATATATATTAAGAAAACAATGGATGTCACCCTTAAGAAAGGGAGAATTCTATATTGGACTACTTCCTATGTGTCTCACTGCAGGTGCTGGTTGATCTGAGGGGTGCATGGAGTACATTCTTTCTTATAAATTTTGAAGCTAGCCAAATCTCTCAATTTCATGTGGTCTGTCATTTGGTGTTATGTTGATAACTTGCAGATCTGGCATATTAATAAAAATATAAATACATACTTGTATTTGAGTCCTCTGGTCTCTCTGGTCTGATGGTAGCCTCCATTTAGAAAAGTCTAAGCTGATTTGTGTGGTGTTACTGTCTGGTTAATGCATTCTGGTAACACAGAGTTTGCTTGCAATTTCTGTAGTGTCTGTGGTGGTTATAATTACGCCGTGGTTTTCTCAAGTTTTGATTAAAATTATTTAAAATTCAAAATGTTCTTAAGCTTTTATTTTTAAGCATATTAAACAAATTTTTAAATGTATCAATTTTATTAGAAAAAACAAACAAGCATCTTTACAAATTCTGCCTCTCATGTTCAACTGGTCAACAGTTGGATGGTTTTTTAAATTGGGTTGAAACTACATAAAACTGGCCGAGTCTCTTTTGAAATGAAAGGCAATGTTTGTAGTTACAATCTAAACAACACACAACACAATTCAACAGTCCAAACAAATGTTACTTAATCAACATTTGTTGTCATTTTTAAAATTGAAAGAAGAAAAAGGTATTTACCAGTGAAACCAAAAGGCTATATAAATAAATTATTAAATCAAAATGTAAATCAAATAATGTTTAGTGCAGCAAAACAAAGATGCTACAGCTCGCTTGTTAAATCGAATTAAGTCAATGTAATTTTAAGGTAAAATAATAATCTTGTACAGAATGACGCTTTTTCCTTTGTTAGCTACATTTCAGCTTTGTCATAAGTTGGTTTGTTTCTTTTTGTCTCTCAATCTCAACACGGTTCCTCTTTTGAACAACTGTCCAGAGCTCTATTCTTGTGCACGTGGATCAGTGCCCCAAAAATTCTAGTGAAGTTCGGATCATTTACCGACTCGGACCTTTGGAGTCTCGTTTAAGATGACGAGCGACTTGAAAAACCGAAGACTCAAAAAGTGAACTAATCAATTATCTTTCCGCTTTTGCATTAGTCACGCGACAACAGGACTAAAACCCGAAGAGGTGAACTAATTCCAGCACAGAACCTTTAGGATGGATGGTCTCTGAATCACTCTCGAAACGACTCCTTCTCGAGTCTCATCTCTCTCTCTAGTTCAAAATGAACGAATCGTTCAAGACCGACCCATCACTAACTTCAGCAGAGCAGCAAAGGAAAGCGGCTCTTATTTGTGCCAGTAATGTTACACCTGCTGTCGCTTCATTATCTGTTTTTCTGTGTTTGTGCTCCGAATGTCTTCCACACAAATGACACACACATATCAGAGATCGCGCACAAACAGCACGGAAACTTTTATTAGTAAAATAGCTTCGACAGGCTACTGACTCAAGTCACAACATTATATTTATCTGCAATGAGGCGGCAAAATCGCTGTTTTTGAAGTAACTAAGCCTCATTGCTTATAGAGAGACATGACAGACGCAGGTTCACATGCACGCGCAACTTTCCTCGGTCTTTATGGGTCAAAATTATACATTTTTCTTTTATGCCAAAAATCATTAGATATTAAGATCATGTTCCATGAAGATATTTAGTAAATTTTCTATCATAAATATATCAAAACTTAATTTCTGATTAGTAATATGCATTGATAAGAACTTAATTTGAACAACTTTAAAGATGATTTTCTCAATATTTCGATTTTTTTGCACCCTCAGATTCCAGATTTACAAATATTGTCCGATCATAACAAACCATACATCAATGGAAAGATTATTTATTCAGATGATGTATAAATCTAAATAAATAAAAAACTGACCCTTATGACCGGTTTTGTGCTCCAGGGTCACATATAACAACTAACCTGCAGATATAACAAAGCTGTAATGTTTATATGTAATGGCCTGTACAGCTCTGAACGTAGTTTAATACAGCATTTATTTTTTAATTAGATCAAAATGCATTATAATGATCAGATAGATAAAACTTTACAGCATTAAGATTAGCTTGGAAATCACAGAAATCATAAACTGTGCGCCTCTGATCTGAACGAGCTTTTTAAAAGCGCAATTTAAAAAATAATGGTAATATTGTTTTACTGGCTGACCGATTAACCTTCATTTATCGATCTCGTTATTAAATAATCACTTAATATAGATCTGAGAGCAAATATGATTTTGGAGAGATCGTGCCCATGTTGAACAGAACATGATGCTAATCGAGAAACTATTAGAGGTATGAAATAAATGCACCGATAACATATTTTAAGTCAAATAATGATAAAAAAAAATGTATATGATTATAAATTTCATATTTAAAAACAGTCATTGTTATTTGATGTTGAAGAAAAGTTACCCCATAAATTAATCAACAAATTTAGGCTAATCTTATTTAATCTTTCATCTGATGGTTGATGTGTTCATTATTATATATGTGTGTATATTATAATATACATTATTATATATTAAGTAAACAATAAGTAAAAACAAAACAGGGTTGTTACAAGTCTATATAATACAGTTTTATGATTGTTTATGATAAAAGAGAAGAAACGAGATGAACTGACGTTAACGATAAAGGATACGGGAGCTTTACTTCTCGTTAGGGGACATTAGAATAATACTCTGTGTTCCTGTGGCTCAGTGGTAGAGCATTGCGTCAGCAGCGCAAAGGTTGTGGGTTCGATTCCCAGGGAACACATGTACTGACAAAAACATGTACAGCATGAATCGCTTTGGATAAAAGCGTCTGCTAAATGCATAAATGTACTCTACAAACCAAAAACAACAACAACAAAAGCAACCTTTCCGGGAATGTTCTGGGTAAATCCTCACCTCCTCCAGTGTTTCGAGAGTGATTCCGGCTGCCATGGAAACGATGACATGTTCCCGAGTGACATTCCCGGAGACTCCAGTCAGCACCTTTGGGACGAGGTGAGGTTTGACGGCCAGGAAGACCAACCGAGAGCGATCGACGACCTCAGCATTCGAGTGAGTGACAGAAGCGCCTCTCTCCTGTCAGAACATTCACACAGAGTTAACCAGCGCTCTCAAACTCAGTCCTGGAGGGACACAGCTCTGCAGTTTAGCTCCAAACCACACCTGCCTGGAAGTATCTAGAGCTCCAGCTTGATCAGGTGTGTTTGATTAGGGTTGGAACTGTGGCCCTCCAGCAATGGAGTTTGAGACTAGTGATCGACCGATATTGATTTTTTATTACCGATACTTTGTACATGTACCTGATAACCGATATGCAGAACCGATATTTATTTACTGTTATAAAGAGTGAAGTCCATTCTTCACTTTCAGTCGTCTTAACAACAACAAAAAACTGTTGAAAATTAACATTCTTTCATGTAAAATGTAATCTTCAAATTACAACAATAACAACATTTTATTTATAAAAAGCACCATCAGCAACACTGATATTAACAATAAGCAAAATAATGTTTTCAAATGGAGAAAATAAAGGACAGAAGTCATATTAACTTCATTTTAAACTACAGTTTTAGGTTTATAATCTGTTTAATAGACTAAAGAGTGAAGAATAATTCACTGAATAATATTCTCTGGAATATTGAAATAAGCTATAACAAACAAAACATCGTATTTTATTGCATTTCTTAACTGTTTTATCAGAATTATTAAAATGTTTTTGTCTAGATTATGAAAACTGCTGACAGTGGTTTATCTATTTACACAGAACTATACTCAAACTGCGATCGCTTGCGGAGATAATAAATCATTAATTTAGATAGAGATGTGTTTATTTAGATGTTTATTGGAGAAATAATGGTTCTGTAGTAAATGTTAATATAATTTAGTGTGTTTCAAACGAGTGAATCTTGTATAAAGTTACATGTGGTGTGTGTGTGTGTGTCCACTGCTCCAGTGTGTGTGTGTGTGTGTGTGTGTGTGTGTGTGTGTGTGTGTCCACTGCTCCAGGTGTGTGTGTGTGTGTGTGTGTGTGTGTGTCCACTGCTCCAGGTGTGTGTGTGTGTGTGTGTGTGTGTGTCCACTGCTCCAGGTGTGTGTGTGTGTGTGTGTGTGTGTGTGTGTGTCCACTGCTCAGGTGTGTGTGTGTGTGTGTCCACTGCTTCAGGTGTGTGTGTGTGTCCACTGCTCCAAGTGTGTGTGTACACTGCTCCAGGTGTGTGTGTGTGTACACTGCTGCAGGTGTGTGTGTGTGTACACTGCTCCAGGTGTGTGTGTGTCCACTGCTCCAAGTGTGTGTGTGTCCACTGCTCCAAGTGTGTGTGTGTGTGTGTGTGTACACTGCTCCAGGTGTGTGTGTGTGTGTGTGTGTGTGTGTGTGTGTGTGTGTACACTGCTCCAGGTGTGTGTGTGTGTGTGTGTAGACTGCTCCAGGTGTGTGTGTGTGTGTGTGTGTCCACTGCTTCAGGTGTGTGTGAAATGCAGAGAACACATTTCACTGCTGGTTATACTCTGTATAATTGTGTATGTGACAAATAAAAAAAATAAACAAATACTTTTTTTTTATATCGGTTATTGGGTTTTTTCAAAAGCGATATCCGATTATGGTAAAATGCTTAAATAGCGGTAAAAATATCGGTAAACCGATATATCGGTCGATCTCTATTTGAGACCAATGGGTTAAGCCAGGCATCCTCAAATCTGGACCATTCCTGCAGAGTTTATCTCTGACCCTAATCAAACACACCTGAGCATCTTCAGGATCATTAGAAAAGCACAGGTGGGTGAGTTTGATCAGGGTCAGAGCTGTGGCCCTCCAGGAATAGAGTTTGAGACCCCTGGGTTACGCTGCGGCCATCTACTCCAGATCTCACGCTGGGAATAACGGAGAAACACTAGCACTACAAATGCATCACATTACTAGCTTCTCAAAAAATTATTCAGGTGCGTATCATCTTAAAAAACAGGTGAATTTCATTAAGAAACAGTAGGGCCATATTTCACCTCAAAATCAAGAGAAAAACATCATTACATTGACGATGAAAATCAACCCATTAGGACACAATTAATTATTTTATCATATTTGTTTTTATTATGTTATTTTAAATATCTTATTATTATTATGTTTATTTATTATAATGTAATGTTAATTTTTAAGTATCCTAACAATTATATGAAAATAGGCATTATGTTTAATATTTAAATTTATTTATGTTTTATATAACAATACTACAAGAATAATCAATACCTATAATAGTATTAGCATTATAGATAAATAAATATATTACATTTCTTGACTTTTTATGGAACTGCATAGTTAATAAAGAACTAATAATAAAAAAATTATAAAAAATAGTTAATAACGTCACATGTCGTACCTGAAACCGAGGAAGGTTGTTTATGGATGGAGCGCTAATAATTATATTACTGGCTGGAATTTTCCCTAAAACACAAAAAAAGTACAATATGTCAGTAATAAGCACACAAACTAATATTATTATTATTGTAATTTTCATGCCTCAATTTGTTTTAATAAAGTTAACTCTTAAAGATTAACCAACACTACGTGACACTGTTTTTAGTGCCTGCATAATTAGTTAGTTTAATTAATGTTAAAAACCCATTGTTACGCGTGTATAACGCACCTGACGCGAGGATGCCCTGCGTTATTACAAACGCCATGTTTCCCGCGCCGATGAAGCCGATCTTCAGCTGAGACACGCCCTGAACCCAAAGCGACCGTTAATGAAGATGTCACGTGACGCAGCACACAGCGTTCACAGCGGTAACGTTACTCACAGGCTGAAGCGCCGGCGAGGCGCAGGTGTTGACTGAGCTCTCTGATAGATTCATGATTCATCTGATACCGCTTCAGCAGCTCTGTGTGTATAAATCAGATCAGCGTCGTGTCACGCGGAGAACGTGTTCTTCTCTACTTACATACACGAAATACACTGACACCTGCTGCTGGACTGGGATCCGTGGATTCTTCTTCTTTTAGGATTTAATGGCGGTTGGCAAACAACTTAAAGGGTGTATTCCCGCCACCTACTGGAAAGGAGTGTGAAGCGCACAATGAATAGGAAGTTCAGAAACAAGAGCTACTTATTAAAAAAAAGAAAATGAAACTGGTATCCTAAATCCTATGAATCAATCCTGTTTCCTTTAAATAAACAACTAATTACATTCTTGATTGTTTAGGTCCATCACCTAACAACACCTGTATTGACATATCTTTTATTTTTTAAATATCTTAAAGCTTGACTTCTCTTTCATAAGCCTCACATTTTATCAGTACATGTTCTATATTTTCTGTTAACCCACATTTGCACAATTTCCATTCTCATGTTTTCCTATTAATAATAATAATAATTTTGTACATTTATATAGCGCTTTTCTAGACACTCAAAGCGCTTTACATAGTAAGGGGGCTATCTCCTCATCCTATTCTATGTAAGCACTAATTTAATAAACAATGTCTAATACGCATTCTTGCTATTAAACCGTCCTCTTTCCCGTTTCCAAATCTTCTTCTCTCTGAACCAACTTTTTCTTGTATGCAGGATACATGTCTAACTTCTGCCATATTTCCTGCACTTCTTTCGCTATTATCACTTTTATTTCTGTTTCACTTAATGTCACTTCACCTGTTTAGCCAGATGATCAGCCTCCTAATTTCCTTTCACACCCATATGTGATGGTACCCATATACATAATAAATACTGTTATGGCTATGATGGTACCCACACAAAGGATCCATGGATTCTTCTTCTTCTTGAAATGTATTGGCGGTTGACAAACAACAAAATGGTGTATTTCCGCCAGCAACTGGTATCAAAGAGTATAGAAGCCCGAGAGGCGAAACTCAGTAGAACGCTCCAGAGCAACACGACTGTGCCGCCGCCATTTTGGACTGAAAACTACACAAAAACACAGTAGAATAATATGAACCACTCGCACTTGATCAACTTACAATAACACATTTAAAGTATATATGTGTGTGTTTATCTGTAACGCTGTTGAGTTAAAATCTTCAGTCCAAAATGGCGGCCGCGCTACCGAAGCGCCACCTGGTGGCTGTTACACAAAAAAGCATCAGAGTTTCGCCTCCTGGTATTCTATACTCTTTGCTAATATTATGGAGTGTGGATCAAAATGACTTACTACCTTCCCACTTTTTAGTATTTTGTTATATTCTCTCCCAAAATGTTTTAAGCTACTGAAAAATAAACCTAAAGCATCCATTTCAGTTTAAATTGTATTGTAATTTTTTTCTACATTTTCATTATAATCCTTCTTTCAGTTTCGCATGACAAGTACAAAAGAACATGTTCCACTGACTCCGCTTGCCCACAAAATTCAAATTCACACCTCATGTTTACCCATTTTATAAAGTGTACTATTTAATCTTGTGTGTCCAAATCTCATCCTCGATACTACTATTTCATCTCTCATGTTTTCCTTCTCTCACTTTCCTTTGAATTCTTAAACCATCGACCCCTTTCTCCTTATCCCATCATCTTTCCTTCAGTCTTTCCTTATAACACTCTTGATTTCACTCTTACTTAGATGAACAAGCTTGGATTCGTTTTCTAGACAAGGTCCCAATATATTTATTATTATTATTTACAGTGGTAATGTTAAAATAATGTTCACTTTTTAATGTAACTAATGTAATGTTAAAACAAATGCAAATGTGTTGATTTTGTTCCAATATATTCTCGCTACAATCATTTCCAGACTTACATTTGTGTAATTGCAGACTCATGAAGACTTTACCATTAAGTGAATTCTAAAATGTTGAACATATTAACCCTTTACGATTCCTGTAAAATTAGACTAAAACGCCTAAAAAAGGCATACCCAAAGTAGATTGCATGCTGTTCTTGGGCCATTTGGATGATATGCATGGTGTCGGTCTCCTTTGAAAGGTTTGTTTCTCAACAGAATCAGAATCACTGTAAGTTAAAAATCACTGTAAAATAATTCCTCCTGCATTTGTTGTGTAAATAGAAGCCTGCAGATGACTATAGCTGGGAGGTATGAACTGGAAAATACATTGGGATCACAGAATTAAGCCTTACCAAGCCAAATCTACCATTTGATAAACATTATATTAGAAAATTAGATATCTGACACATAGTAACTGAAGCATAAACACATTATAGTGACATTTATTTATAGAATCCAAAATGTGTACACTTTTAAAATTACATATATATTTATAATTTATAAACTAAATACATTTTTTTCCTATATTTATGTACATAGTACATTATTTAATTTGTGTTTTTTTTCTTATATTGGTGTTATCCCTACTGTGTTATTCCTATGCATGTCTGTACTATCATGTATGTCTGCATTATCTCAACAAAAAGTGGTCTGATAAAGACACTGATTGCACATGCTGTGTTTATTGTATCTTAAAATGAAATCACAAGAATCTCAGCTTTCCATAGATATATGACATGTTCAACTTTTTTTTTTTTTTTTTTCTGACGAGTTTACCCTGTCACCACTAGGTGTCCGTCTCGCCGGCGGTACGCTGGATTTTAATGAAAAGAAAAAGTAGGTGTGTCCAACTATTGAGTGGTAATGCACATGGAGGAATCAATAAAGTTCATTCTGGCCTCAAATTCTGTCAATGAAGATACTGAAATAGCGCCACCTGCTGGACTGAACCAATGGATTTTACACAGTACACTGTCTAAAAATAGTTGAAATTAAATTCATTTAAAAATAAATACATTGAACGTTTTCACAATTTTCGTATAGTAGCCTAATGTTTAACATTTAAAGTGAAGCTTCTCACCGCAAAGCCCAAAGTTGGCTAAAAAATACAATTATTTAAAAAGAGGAATGTATTATAGAGCTTAAAATAGACATATAACATGATTTGGAGACCCATAATATTCCCTATAATAAAGTTCTACAAAAATAAGAGGACATTAATATTACTATTGTTGTATTTTTATACCGAGCAGAAACCCTAAAATCTCTAAATCACATTTCAGCCATCCCCTAGCATATTAACAGCAATAAAACTTAATAAGCAGCCATAAAATATGACTTCTGTCCGGATGGCGGTGATTAGGAGGTGTCCGTGCTCACTCAGTCAGGTTCGTGCGTCTAGGACTCGATCAGGAGTTTGTTCAGGTTCAGATAACTGGTTGTTGTAAAGCAATTACTCAGAGGCTTATTTTACTAATATAACTTTATATGGCCACCAGACATGACACTTTTTGAATATGGGATATAGGATCATTAGGAAATTAATCCAGAAAATAACCGGAAAACAGGAAAATGTGCAGCACTGGTTATGGTATATATCCCACATAAAATTGATGTTTTATTAAAACCTGAAATAAACAATAGAAGAGAGCTAAATAATGCTACGATTTTGACCGTGACAATATTTTTTGACATAAAAAAAAAAGAATGTACTTAAAAAAAAATCTAAATATTGTTAAATAAAAAACAATTCTGTTGAAAGTGTTCGACCAGTCCAGCTTTTGTTGTTCAAACTGCCCTCAGCCAATCAGAGGTAAAGATCTTCATTTACGGGCGGAGTCATAATTGGCTGCAAACCAATCACACGTCTCCTGGACGGCTGAAAAAAGAAAAACATCTATTAAGATTGTTCTCTTCACCAATATTGGAAAAACACAAATGCTGCATCTTTAGTGATCACCTTGTTTGAACGGCGTGAACTTGAAGCCTGGCAGGTATTTGCGTAGTTTGGCGTTATTGGCGGTTTTCTTGATCTGACCGTCTGATTTACTATCGTCATACTGAGAGAGCTTGGTTAAGGTTCAGTCCGTGTGAACGAATGCTTAGAGCTTTAGTTCATTCGTGGACTACTTTTATGGTGCTTTTTGAAGCTCAACAGCTTAAGAACAATCTGGAAATTCTACAAAATTCTAAAAGTTCTTTGTTTAGAATTTCTCAAGAAAGAAATACACAGACAAAATACACTTATCAACTGTAAAAATAACCGCAGACACTGTTTTTGTGAGAAAGGATACAATCACTTCCCCTTCGAACCCGAACCCTTCAACCACAGCGTCCACAGCGTCTTTTATAGACATCTCATCCTCCTCCCCGACTAGACGGAAAGAAACAAAGCAAACGAGAAACATGATCCACCGGTGAGCTCTGATGAAACAGACCCAACACGTGTGATATCAAACACAGCTGGAGTACCTGACAGAATGATGGGCTCCACCTCGTCGTACTCCCTCAGAACCCACAGAAACAGACGAGCCAGATCCAGAGAATAGACGAACTGCCGCAGAGCACGACCTGTGCCCCAGACCTGCAGAGCTTTACCTTCCTCTACAACACAAACACATCATTTACCCTGTGCACATGTGAGACGCTCTGAATGTGATCGGGAGTTAAACATGTCTCACTCTTCGCCAGGTACGTCTTGTGGATCAGCCCCGGCATCACGTGACCGTCCTCGATGCTGAAATTGTCATTAGGTCCAAATATGTTGGTTGGGATGACGGCGGTGTATTTCAGACCGTACTGCTGAAATAACGTCCTAATAGACAAACACAAACACTTCATGAACAAACCTCACAAAGTCCACCAAGAACTAAATTAGAATTATAGGCAACTCAAGCCTGTCTTTAGGACATTAAGTCTTCTTCTCCAGTTTGTTGAAACATAATAATTAAAACTGTGGCGGTCATAAAACCTGGTTACATGTACATAACATGCATGCATTTAGCAATGAGTAACTTTCTTCATTTCTTTAATGAACTATAGATCTTTGCACACTGAGTTTCCTGAGGTAAAAGTAGACATCCCAGCTAACATGCAACTTAGTTGTCATCAAATTCAACGTTCTTTTAATTTGCTCTGATGAACGTAATTACCATGAATACAAGATAATAACTTGTAAAAAGCGTTCACATTCTCGTTGAACTCGCAATTACAACTTATGAACTGGGAGTTTTTAGAGAGCTACAACTAGTACTACTTCAGATTCATTCGTGCTATCTTTAGGCAATGATAGTGCGATGGTTCTGAGTCCAACGGTGTTGTCATCTCGAAATGTTGTATTTCATTTGGAGACCAAGGTCCTAGAGTCTGGAGGAAGGGTGGAGAAGCTCATAGCCCAAGTTGCTTGAAGTCCAGGGTTAAGTTTCCACAGTCTGTGATGATTTGGGTGCAATGTCATCTGCTGGTGTTGGTCCATTGTGTTTTCTGAAAACCAACGTCACTGTACCCATTTACCAAGACATTTTGGAGCACTTCATGCTTCCTTCTGCTGACCAGCTTTTTAAAGATACTGATTTCATTTTCCAGCAGGATTTGGCTCCTGCCCACACTGCCAAAAGCACCAGAAGCTGGTTAAATGACCATGTGTTGGTGTGCTTGACTGGCCAGCAAACTCACCAGACCTGAACATAGAGAATCTATGAGGTATTGTCAAGAGGAAAATGAGAAACAAGAGACCAAAACATGCAGATGAGCTGAAGGCCACTGTCAAAGAAACCTGTGTCAGGGTTGGGGTGAATGGATGAGGCGAGGACTCAAATGCAGGTTATGGGCAACTTATTTAATAAAAATAAAACAAACAAACAAACAAAACTACCCCGTAGGGGAAAGACAAGCTGGCTGGCTAGCAGGCAAGGCAAGGCAAGGCAGGGCTGGACAAGGCTGGACAGGACACAGACGACATCTAACATAAGGTAAGGAACCCACCCGGAACTGCAAACACAAGGAGATTATAAAGGGAGCAAATGAGGAGGGTAACGAGGGAGAGCAGCTGGGGAAAATTTATCACTAATCCGGTAACAAGATGGGTGGGGTCAAGACAAATTGACATGAGAGCACGTGGCACACAGAAAACTAGGACAGAAGCCACGTGCTCACACACGCAAAAACACAAGCACATGCCCATCAAACAAATCACCAGCCATGTGCAAAACAAGACACGAACACGCAGCTAACGAGAAAACTCATAAGCCCCGTGTTCACACAAGACATGACAACATGAAAGCACACAGCCAATGAAATACACAAGTTGCGTGCCACACAGCACAAAATATAACATGAATACACGCAGCCGATAGAAACACGAACTGTGTGCAACACAACAAAACACACGTGGACAGAAGAGCACGCGGTCGAACGAACTCGAGACCGCACGCTCACACAAAGAGACAGAACGTGAAGCGCGAGTGTCCGAACCCCGACACGACACCGAAACTCAAGACATGAGTGCCGGGATCCGAACACCACGCTCCAACATGAAACAAGACACGCAGGCGAGAGAGCACACGGCTCGAGCACACTCGAAACATGAAACCCAGACCTGACGGGAGTATCAGGGCTCTGTCACAAAACCATGAATAACACTAGACCGAAGGGACAGAACCCTGACAACCTGGGCTTCACACCACCTCAGCAGTGCCACAAATTGATCACCTCCACGCCACGCCGAATTGAGGTGGTAATTAAAGCAAAAGAAGCCCCTACCAAGTATTGAGTACATATTCAGTAAATGAACATACTTCCCAGAAGAACAACAATGTGTTTCTTATTGGTCTTATGAAGTATTCTAGTTTGTTGAGATCAAATCATCACAATTAAAAGAACAAAAGCCTTAAACTACTTCAGTCTGTACTTCAGTCTTTTAACATACCTTCTGGTGTTTATTCATGTTTATTTCATTCTGTAACTAGTGAAGAGAAAGATGATGAGGTCACGTGCTGCTTGAACTGAGGGCACCATCTCTCACGCATTAGCAAGAGCCAAAATGACATTTATTACAAACAACTTTGTTATTTCTCAAAAGTAACAAGGCACAAACTTGCTGTGAATGTTTAGTTCAGTTTTATCCACTCATCGACTAAAAACATACTAAAAGTTGTTTTTTGGGAAGAAAAAACAGGGAGCCATGTTAACTATTGACTAGGTAACAACATTTCCATCTCCATAAAAACTAAACGTTATGGTATGATTCCTGGGCTGTACACTTTAAATGTAAATAATATCTTAACATAGCGGTTTGCTATATCAAGAAGCATAATGTAACTTTTTTCCTTATACAGCTAAAATAACTGAAAGTGGACGATACCTGAAGCTTTGCATATTCCAGTTAAAAATGACCACACCCTTTTCTTTATGTTAAAGATAAGATAATGGCCAGATGTTCAACAACAAACCAGTCATAGCACCAGCTTTGTACATTCACAGAAACGTTCATGCACTGTGGGAAACGTGTTCATTTGAGTAATGAATTTATTGTTTTAACCGCTTTAAAAGGGACAAACTGGATGGCACATGTAAGCACAACTGATTTGCAAGAGTGAGACAAATCTGTTATT
>CM050412.1:37779735-37804735 GCA_027564155.1 Gymnocypris eckloni scoliostomus | reverse complement strand
CAAATTTACCATTTGATAAACAATATATTAGTGTTTTACACATGTTTATCTAATTTTATGTCTAGACGCTTCCAAAGAAAGTACACTTGGAGACTCCAAACGACCCTTTGTAACAGCGACACACACAATGCTGTAATTCTAGAATGCTTTAATGTACAGTCATCATTTTGGGCTCTAATGAAAGGTTACACTTAGAGCTATTCAGTTTCTCATCCAGATTCACTGTCAATGATTGCTGACACATAGTAACTGAAGCATAAACACATTATAGTGACATTTATTTATAGAATCCAAAATGTGTACACTTAAAATTACATATATATTTATAATCTAAATACATGTTTTTCCTATATTTCTGTACACAGTACATTATTTAATTTGTGGGTTTTTTCTTATATTGGTGTTATATTGCATCCCTACTGTGTTATTCCTATGTATGTCTGGACTATCATGCATGTCTGCATTATCTCAACAAAAAGTGGTCTGATAAAGACACTGATTGTACATGCTGTGTTTATTGTATCTTAAAATGAAATCACAAGAATCTCAGCTTTCCATAGATATATGACATGTCCAACTTTTTTCTTTTGTAGTTTTTGTTTCTGAAGACTTTACCCCGTCACCACTAGGTGTCCCGCCGGCGGGACGCTGGATTCTTGTGGCTTGTGTTCACAGGTATTAACACATCATGAAATCAAATGTCTAGAGTTTGGATTTGACATCACACATTTATCAAA
The DNA here is from genome assembly GCA_027564155.1 of Gymnocypris eckloni scoliostomus. Classification (NCBI taxonomy): domain Eukaryota; kingdom Metazoa; phylum Chordata; class Actinopteri; order Cypriniformes; family Cyprinidae; genus Gymnocypris; species Gymnocypris eckloni. The sequence goes on along the minus strand of CM050412.1, from coordinate 37,803,998 downwards.
TGTATTCATCTTTGGCATACTAACAAATCGTGGAATGACTTTCTTCAATGAAATTCAGTTTAAACACATGCTTAGGACTCTTTGTAATCACTAGGCTGAGATAAGTGAAGTGATCCTTAACTATTTTGAGAGGCAAAAAACTAAACTTTTTATAGGATTTATATGCTTAGAAAGTGACTAATTCATGTTTGACCCATTAATGGTCTAAATGGCTAGCTGGCCAAAGGCGTTAACATAGATAATCAAACGAGGGACTGGGTTGAGTCAAATCAAGCCAAGACACATAGTGCTTTTTACAATGCAGATTGTTTCAAAGCATCTTTACAGTGTTAAACGGAAATATCGTGTCAAAATCGTGTAACATTCTCCTCTGGCCAGACAAAACCAGCAGTTTAATTCTAGGCTGCAACAAAGTCAGATTGTGCAGAGGACTTATCTGGTTCCCGTGGTCGTGTCCCGATGGCTGTCTAGGTGACGAGGTCTTCGGAGGAGATCTGTTTCTGGGCTCGTGTAGGTGTCCTGGTCTCCGTCTAGGTGACGAGGTCTTCGGAGGAGATCTGTCTCTGGGCTCGTGTAGGTGTCCTGGTCTCCGTCTAGGTGACGAGGTCTTCGGAGGAGATCTGTTTCTGGGCTCGTGTAGGTGTCCTGGTCTCCGCCCAGATGACGAGGTCTTCGGAGGAGATGTGTCTCTGGGCTCGTAGGTGTCCTGGTCTCCGTCTAGGTGACGAGGTCTTCGGAGGAGATCTGTTTCTGGGCTCGTGTAGGTGTCCTGGTCTCCGTCTAGGTGACGAGGTCTTGGAGGAGATGTGTCTCTGGGCTCGTGTGGGTGTCCTGGTCTCCGTCTAGGTGACGAGGTCTTCGGAGGAGATCTGTTTCTGGGCTCGTGTAGGTGTCCTGGTCTCCGTCTAGGTGGCGAGGTCTTGGAGGAGATCTGTTTCTGGGCTCGTGTAGGTGTCCTGGTCTCCGTCTAGGTGACGAGGTCTTCGGAGGAGATCTGTCTCTGGGCTCGTAGGTGTCCTGGTCTCCGTCTAGGTGACGAGGTCTTCGGAGGAGATCTGTTTCTGGGCTCGTGTAGGTGTCCTGGTCTCCGTCTAGATGACGAGGTCTTCGGAGGAGATGTGTCTCTGGGCTCGTGTAGGTGTCCTGGTCTCCGTCTAGGTGACGAGGTCTTCGGAGGAGATCTGTTTCTGGGCTCGTGTAGGTGTCCTGGTCTCCGTCTAGGTGACGAGGTCTTCGGAGGAGATCTGTTTCTGGGCTCGTGTAGGTGTCCTGGTCTCCGTCTAGGTGACGAGGTCTTGGAGGAGATCTGTCTCTGGGCTCGTGTAGGTGTCCTGGTCTCCGTCTAGGTGACGAGGTCTTGGAGGAGATCTGTTTCTGGGCTCGTGTAGGTGTCCTGGTCTCCGTCTAGGTGACGAGGTCTTGGAGGAGATCTGTCTCTGGGCTCGTAGGTGTCCTGGTCTCCGTCTAGGTGACGAGGTCTTGGAGGAGATCTGTTTCTGGGCTCGTGTAGGTGTCCTGGTCTCCGTCTAGGTGACGAGGTCTTGGAGGAGATCTGTCTCTGGGCTCGTGTAGGTGTCCTGGTCTCCGTCTAGGTGACGAGGTCTTGGAGGAGATCTGTTTCTGGGCTCGTGTAGGTGTCCTGGTCTCCGTCTAGGTGGCGAGGTCTTCGGAGGAGATCTGTCTCTGGGCTCGTGTGGGTGTCCTGGTCTCCGTCTAGATGGCGAGGTCTTGGGAGGAGATCTGTCTCTGGGCTCGTGTAGGTGTCCTGGTCTCCGTCTAGATGACGAGGTCTTCGGAGGAGATCTGTCTCTGGGCTCGTGTAGGTGTCCTGGTCTCCGTCTAGATGACGAGGTCTTCGGAGGAGATCTGTCTCTGGGCTCATGTAGTTGTCCTGGTCTCCGTCTAGATGACGAGGTCTTCGGAGGAGATGTGTCTCTGGGCTCGTGTAGGTGTCCTGGTCTCCGTCTAGATGACGAGGTCTTCGGAGGAGATCTGTTTCTGGGCTCATGTAGGTGTCCTGGTCTCCGTCTAGGTGACGAGGTCTTCGGAGGAGATCTGTCTCTGGGCTCGTGTAGGTGTCCTGGTCTCCGCTGATGTTCGGGGCTGTCGAGGTCATCTCTGATCCACCATCTGATCTGGGTACAGACTGGATCTGGGTGGCTACGGTGAACTCAGAATAAGAATGAAACTAATACTAGAGTAGATGCCATTCTTCTAACCATGTAACAAGTACATCGTGTTTTATGGGATGTGTTCCCAGTTCTGGTTGACCTAATTAATGCAGCCTAACAATCCTTTAACGGATTTGAATATTAGAAGCGTATTAGTGTGTTATGTGTAAACCAGGTTAAAGAGATGGGTCTTTAATCTAGATTTAAACTGAGAGTGTGTCTGCCTCCCGAACGGTGTTGGGTAGATTGTTCCAGAGTTTGGGAGCTAAATAGAAAAAGGATCTACCGCCCACAGCTGATGTCCATATTCTAGGTATTATCAAATAGCCAGAGTTTTGGGAACCTAGCGGACGTCACATGATGTGATATGAGCTTGCTCAAGTACTGAGGTGCAATATTTAGGGCTTTATATGTAATAAGCAAGATTTTAAAATGTATACGTAGGGAGCCAGTGCAGTGTTGACAGAACCGGGCTAATGTGGTCATATGTCTGGTTCTAGTAAGATCTCTAGCTGCTGCATTTTGTACCATCTGTAGATTGTTTATTAAGCATGCAGAACAACCACCTTATAAAGCATTGCAATAATCTAACCTTGAGGTCATGAACGCATTAATTAATTTTTCTGCATTTGACATGGGTCGTAATTTAGACATTTTTTTTAGATGGAAAATGGTCTTACAAATGTTAGAAACATGGCTTTCCAGCGAAAGTTTGCTATCAAATAGCACACCTAGGTTCCTGTCTGATGATGAAGAATCGACAGAGCATCAGTGTTAGACCGTGTTCTAGGTTATTACATGCAGAGGTTTCTGCTCCTATAATTAACACCTCTGTTTTTATTCCAGAATTTAACAGTAAGAAATTACTAGCAGTGTCGGGGAAAGTTACTTTTAAAAGTAATGCGTTACAATATTGCGTCACTCCCTGAAACGTTACTTAGTTACTTTTTATGGAAAGTAATGCGTTACGTTACTTTTGCGTTACTTTTTAAATATGAGCAGGACTTGATTGTTTGTTTTTAATACAAGAAGTTATATTTATAGCAAATATAAAAGCCTTTCACACCAAAAAGTGTCCTGAATAAACCTCAGACTGAAGGACGAGTAAATCACGTCTGTACAGAAGAACACAGGAGAAGATCAACACTCTTCAGCAATAAAACACAATGATAGTTTATCTAAAGTCATGTTTATTATTATTATGATTGAACTGATCATCAAAGATCAGCAAACACATCGGTTAATAAAATGAGATTAGATATATTTGTGTTGTTTAACATATTTAATTATTGCAGGTTTGTGTCATATTCTGAGTTTGTATTTCACTGTTTTAATTCATTTTGATGAATACTGAATCTGTTTTTTGTGAGTGTGATGAATTAATACACATTCATATTTAGTCTACTACAGTAAGATCATGTTCACACGGCGCTCCGTCATCAATAAATGGAGAAAAATAACTCAGATATTTTCTAGTAAATTAAAAAGTAATGCGTTACTTTACTAGTTACTTGACAAAAGTTATATTATTACGTAACTCGCGTTACTTGTAATGCGTTACTCTCGATACTGATTACTAGTCATCCAGTTTTTTATATCAACTATGCATTCTGTTAGTTTTGCAATTTGGTGTGTTTCGTCGGGCTGCAAAGAAATATAGAGCTGAGTATCATCAGCATAACAGTGAAAGCTAACACCGTGTTTCCTGATGATATCTTCCAAGGTTAACATGCAAAGCGTGAAAAGTAACGGCCCTAGTACTGAAACCCTGTCTCTGAGCAATACTGAAGATATTTCAGACCTGTTAGACATGGCTCATGTTTATAACAGTAATCTTGGAGGGTAGACTCGTTTAAAATAATGTATTCATCTGGTTTTAGCCAGGTTTCTGTCTAGACACATCTAGTTTATGATCATCATTTACAAAAAGCTCTTTTGTAGAAACAGATATAATATTCAATGAGACAAGCGTTATCATGTGATTATCTCTATTACATCTGTTTTTTATTTGTTGAACATCAATTGAGTTGTTACTCATAACTAGTTTTTTTTTGTATGTTCTAGTTCGGGGAACAGACACAGTCTCTATAGTGTGATATCTAGGTGAAAGGGTCTCTATGTGCTGAGAATGAACGGACTTCTGTGACGTGAGGCGGCTAGCAGACGGTCTGTCTGATTCCTGACCCGGGTCCCAGTTAGTCAAGTACGATCTCTATGTGCCGTATGTCTAGAGAGAAGAGCGGCACCACCCCAGGAAGGATGAAGACCATCTCTGTTCAACAGGTCAGGGGCCTCATTTATAAAACTCTTCGTCAATTTCATCCTGAAAGTGTATGCAGACACATGCTCGATTTTGCGTATGCCCAAAAGTTTTAAGATTGTATGCGTAAAAATCCCCAAAAGATTGTGCATACGTGCATCTCCACCCCGACACCTCCCAGAAAACACCATATATGGTGCTTTATTCCTGCTTATATTATTATTTATTAAGTCTACAGTATAGTGTCCTGATTTTTTTTTACTTCATTTTTGTCATACCTATATTTATGTATATTCTCTTGTGTTGTGTTACATATAATACCACTGTCCATGGAGCGGACCTGACATTTCACTGCTGGTTATATTCTGTATAATTGTGTATGTGATGAATACAAATCTTGAATCCTTGAATATGGAGCTTACAACGCCTAGTTTTACGATGCATAACCACATCTGCAAGTCCTCAGATTTTCCCATCAAGTTAGGAAGGAAGCATATCACAGTGTCTCACATTGTACTTGCAAGTTATCTGATCAGAAAGATATATTAAAGCCCCGTTCACACCAAGAACGATAACTTTAAAGATAGCGATATTAGCATCCACACCAGTAAACGACATCATCTATTTATGCTCAGTGCACTTTAAATTCTCATGTTCGTTATAGCTGGATTGATTCGGATTTGGTGTCATTGTTTTTATTGTTCATCAGCTGGAAAAAAAATCATTCTGAAAGTGATTCCAACGATATTGTTTCTCTCTGCATTTATTGTTATAGTTGTGGTGTATTAACTTTTTTAACTATATTGCAATCTTTATAGTTATCGTACTTGGTGTGAATGGGCTTTAAGTGTTTATCAGCATATACAGTAGACTAACAAGTATTTAATTACCTCCGAACTTTATTCTATGAATATGGGGGTGACTTCTAATCCCTACAACCAATGGTTCCAAGGCAATATCAAAAAGAAGGCTGTATTAGCATTTGTTAAAGGTAGAGTTCACCCAACAATGAAAATTACCCCATGGTTTACTCACCCTCAAGCCAACCTCGGTGTACATGACTTTCTTCTTTCAGATGATTACAATCAGAGTTATATTACAAAATGTCCAGGCTCTTCCAAGCTGTATAACGGCAGAGAAAGGGTGTTGAGATTTAGAAATAGCCATCCATCATAAAAAGCACTCCACATGGCTCTAAGGGGTTAATAAAGGCCTTATGAAGCGAAGCACTTGTGAAAGAAAAATATCCATATTTAAAACTTCATAAATAATGCGGATGATGTAAGACGTAAGCGCAACATAAGCTCCGGTAAGAATATGCTAGTTTCGTAATAACATACAGCAAAGATCTGGCTTATATCGAAATCTTCTGACAGTTAGCGGAAACTTGAGATTACGGTTTTATAATTTAAATATGGATATTTATCTTACACAAACATATCAATTCACTTCATAAGGCCCCGAGCCATGTGGATAATCAGTAAATGATCATTTAATATCAGTAAGTTATTCATTATTCTCTACCATACGTATTGCAAATACTGTAATGTACCGTATAATGTAATAACCTGTTTGCACATTCCTGCTTATCTTAATATTTATTAAGTCTACAGTATACTGTCTTGCACATTACATTTTTCATACCTATGTTTATGTATATGGTTTGTTTTCCATAATAATTGGACCTGACTTACAATTCACTGCTTGTTATATATTCTCTATATAATCGTGTGTGTGACAAATAAAAGATTGAATCTTGAAGCACATTTTATGAAGGATTTATGCACTTTACTGGACTTCGACCTCCATTCTCTGCCATTTATAAAGCTTGGACAAGCGAGGACATTTTTTTTATATAACTCCATTTTTTATTTGTCTGATAGAAGAAAGTCAAACACAACTGGGATAGCTTTTGGGACGAACTATCCCTTTAAGAATACAGGAAATACTGATTTTTACCTACTTGATAAAACAGCTCCCGAACTTAAAATGCTCAAATATCAAAAACATATTTGGTCAAAATGATTCAGCAAAATTATTATCTGCACGATTATGACAAAAATCATAATTGTCGATTCTTCCCTTGAGGTTGTAATTGCGATTATTAATTATTAACAGATTTATGCCATTGTTTGAAGCTGCATGCCAAATAAAATATATATTTAAAAAAGGCTGAAAACACTCTTTTATTGCTTTTCTATACATTGAGCCTCGAATGTCAACAATACATTGGTTTAGTTTCTTCTTTAAACAAAAAACGGTACAATTATGCATGGTGTAATAATGTAATACTCAAACTAAAATAAAAATGGTTTACTAAAGCTATATATTTCATTTACAATTAAACAGACGAAATTACAGTAACATTTTACGGTATAATTTATATCATCAGCGCTCCAGACTAACATCTGAGACATCTGGTGCACCTGATTTGGTGGCACTGAATATGTAATATTACAAGTTTTGTCTCTTAGAAATGCACATTAGCTTGAGTTGGGATGCAGATGTATGTTTGACAGTACCATTGTGAAAACTGTAAACTGATGGGGCACACCGGAGTCTGAGTGTGTGCGTCACGCGAGGCCGATGACTCGGATGACATGGCGGACCGTGAAAAGTCTACGTTCTGAAGGGGGTAGCATTAGCTAGTGATTTAGGCACGTAGTCCGGTCTCGGCCGGAGAGTGACGCTGCAGTCACCGGGTCCGAAGCGAATACAGCTGCTGTCCACAGACAAGGCGTGTAAATCGCTTATGTGCTTAGCCGAAGCAAGGGCAAGAAGGATTGCAGTTTTGAGAGATAGCTCGAATGGTGGCTATGAAAGAGCTCTGAACACCACCTCTAGGCCCCAGGGCGGGGAATGCAATCCCCTCGCTCCCTTACGAAAACTCACCGCCAAGCGCATGCCTACCGATCGATTGCCCGCCCTGCGGGGAATGAAAAGAGGTAATAGCTGCCACATACATTTTCAGTGTTGATGGTAGAGATCCACTATCCAGCCTGTACTGTAGAAAACTCAGAACATCCAACACGGTGCAAGTAGCCGGGTAGATATAAGCCTGACCGCACCATTTCACAAACACATTTTAATGCATACAAACGTCTCGTAGATGGTGCTCGCCCCTCCAAGAGCGTATCAAGCACACAAGAATGCAGGGCGCTCAGCACCTCTGATATCTAAGAAGCAGCCACACATGAAGGCTCCACAACTCCGGGTTCAGGTGCCACACCGAGTTGTCCACCTGGGATAGCAAATCCTTCCTGATGGGGATCGGCCAGGGCGGTGCCACCAGCAGTTCTGTCAGGTTTGGGAACCATGGATGGTTCGGCAGGTTCGGGGCGATGAGTATCATGAAGCTCGCTCCTCCTTGATCTTGCATAACACCAGTGGCAATATCTTGATCATACAGCCTGGCTGCTGGCCAGCGCGATGTCGGCGTGTCCCCTTCCAGCAGGGAGTGAGACGTGGAGGAGAACAGCAGGCAGTGCACCTTCTTGCTCGTGGCGAACAGATCCACCTCCGCTCTCCCGTAGAGGTTCCAAACCATCCGAACCGACTCGAGGTGCAACCTCCACTCTCCTTGAGGAATCCCCTTCCTCAAAAGCATGTCCGCCCCGCGTGTTCAGGAGACCGGGGATGTGTGTTGCTCTGATGGAGAGGAAGGGACAATCCGCCCATAGCAGGAGATTCACTGTAGGAGATAGCAGATAGAGTACATGCTGCTGTTCTAGCGAAAATCCTTTAGAGCGAAGACTGCTTCTAGCTCCAAGCAATTTATGTGCCACTGGCTCTGGGCCTAGCCACGAAGCCAGTATGCCCTCGAACACTGCTCACCGGACTCGAGTCGATGGATCCGTCGTGACCACGGCCTCAGAGCTTCGATGCTGCCGCGGGGAGACCGCGATGCAAACCGGCCGAAGTCCACGCAGTCCAAGTGACAAAAACAGAAAATCGTTCTCATGTTCAAAACACACATTCAAAATTCTTAGATAATAAAATTATTTAAACAAAACATTTTAGAGCTTCTGCTTTTTCTTGATTTGTATATCACAATTCCCTTCATGACTTTGTTTTGAGTAAACCACAATATCAACTTATAATGCTGGAAATTAAACAAACCCCTACAAATATTTAAAAATTCTACATATAGAAAAAGCACATTAAACATCATTATTTTAAAAACAAATGTATTGTAAAAACATACAGTAGCAACATGTCACTAGAAAATAAACCCAGAAAATACACCAGCAAAAACAGAAGAACATGTACCAGTGACAGTAGAGCGCACAAATAAACCCGTAAAGACCCCCTATGGCAAAAATATCGTTTTAACCCTGTTTACATGTCTGTGTGATGCTTTTAATATGCTTAAAGTCAAATCATATGCAAATTTAGCTTTCATCTCCACTGCTGAACATTCTCTCCTTAAAACTGAGGTGAATTAAAGATAGCCTCAAAAATGCGATTTCAAAACGCTGTTTCCAGTCCCAAACATGTGACCGACCCGTCAACGCTTTTGCAGTGTTGAGTAATGTAGATTTATCTGTTAAGGTGCTTAAGATGGTCAGAATGATTGAATTAGTGACTGCACATTAAGAAAAACATTAAAGGGATAGTTCACCCAAAAATGAATATTCTGTCATCACTTACTCACTCTCAAGTATTTCCAAAACTGTATGAATTTGTTAACCTGTAAAACTTGAAGATATTGTGAAGAATGTGGGAAATAGAGCATTTCTGGGGCACCATTGACTTCCATAGTATTTGTTTTTCTACTATGCCCCAAAACAGCCTGATTACAAACTTGCTTCAGAATATATTCCTTTGTGTTTGGCAGAACACAGACATTCATACAGGTTTGGAACTACTTGAGAGTGAGTAAATGATGACAGAATTGTCATTTTTGGGTGAACTATCCCTTTATGTTGATCTTCAGAGGCAGCGTCCACTGATTGTGTCTTCCTAATAATTATCAAGGGTTGCTGGAAGTGTCTGATCAGTCATGGTTTGGTTTTCCAACATTGAGCAGTGTTCAAACTCTCCACAGCCAATCAGATGTGAAGATCATTTACGGGCGGTGGGATAATTGGCTGTAAGCCAATCACACGTCTCCTTGACGGCTGAAAAAAAAATTGTTTTGGGTCACTACAATTGAAAACATTTACTATTAAAAACATGGCACAAATGCTGCATCTTTAGTGATCACCTTGTTTGAACGGCGTGAACTTGAAGTCTGGCAGGTATTTGCGTAGTTTGGCGTTATTGGCGGTTTTCTTGATCTGACCGTCTGATTTACTAGCGTCATACTGAGAGAGCTTGGTTAAGGTTCAGTCTGTGTGAACGAATGCTTAGAGCTTTAGTTCATTCGTGGACTACTTTTATGGTGCTTTTTGAAGCTCAACAGCTTAAGAACAATCTGGAAATTCTAAAAGTTCTTTGTTTAGAATTTCTCAAGAAAGAAATACACAGACAAAATACACTTATCAACTGTAAAAATAACCGCAGACACTGTTTTTGTGAGAAAGGATACAATCACTTCCCCTTCGAACCCGAACCCTTCAACCACAGCGTCCACAGCGTCTTTTATAGACATCTCATCCTCCTCCCCGACTAGACGGAAAGAAACAAAGCAAACGAGAAACATGATCCACCGGTGAGCTCTGATGAAACAGACCCAACACGTGTGATATCAAGCACAGCTGGAGTACCTGACAGAATGATGGGCTCCACCTCGTCGTACTCCCTCAGAACCCACAGAAACAGACGAGCCAGATCCAGAGAATAGATGAACTGCCGCAGAGCACGACCTGTGCCCCAGACCTGCAGAGCTTTACCTTCCTCTACAACACAAACACATCATTTACCCTGTGCACATGTGAGACGCTCTGAATGTGATCGGGAGTTAAACATGTCTCACTCTTCGCCAGGTACGTCTTGTGGATCAACCCCGGCATCACGTGACTGTCCTCGATGTTGAAGTTGTCATGGGCTCCAAATATGTTGGTGGGGATGACGGCGGTGTATTTCAGACCGTACTGCTGAAATAACGCCCTAATAGACAAACAACACACAAGACAAGGTAAACAACTTGTTCATCTTCGGTACACAAACAAATATATTTTTGATTGAAACCCTCCCATAGACAGCAAGGATATTACCACGATCGAGGCTCAGAAACGTAGCAAGGACATCGGTAAAACACTCCATGAATGTGAAATCAAGTGTTCAACCATAATTTTAGGAAACAATGAGAGTACTTTTTGTGTGCAAAACAATTTATTCAATAATTCTTCTCCCCAAATTCTTATTCCGCAATTTGGAGAGTACTGCAGAACGTAATCAACGTAATGAGCGTGGTTTATGTTCAGCATGCGATGTCACATGGACTATTTTACAGATGTCTTTGCTACATTTCTGAGCCTTGATCGTGGTAATATCCTTGCTGTCTACGGAGGGTCAGAGACCTCTCAGATTCAATCAAAAATATCTTAATTTGTGTTCTGAAGATGAACGAAAAAGGGCGAGTATGATAGAATTATCATTTTTGGGTAAACGAACCCTTTAAATTTGAAATCAAACTAGAAGAAGAAGAATTGTTTATTTGTCACATACACAATTATACAGAGTATAACCAGCAGTGAAATGTGTTCTCTGCATTTAACCCATCCAAGTGCACACACACACACACACACACACTGGAGCAGTGGACACACACACACCTGGAGCAGTGCACACACACACACACACACACACACACACCTGGAGCAGTGGACACACACACCTGGAGCAGTGGAGACACACACACACACACACACACACACACACACACACCTGGAGCAGTGGACACACACACTGGAGCAGTGGAGACACACACACACACACACACACACACCTGGAGCAGTGGACACACACACACACACACACACACACACACACACCTGGAGCAGTGGGCACACACACACACACACGCACACACACACACACACACACGGAGCAGTGGACACACACACACACACCTGGAGTAGTGGGCACACACACGCACACGCACACACACACACACACACACACACACACACACACACACACACACACGGAGCAGTCGGGGTTCGGTGCCTTGCTCAAGGGTCTCACCTCAGTCGTGCACAATTCCTGCCGAAGCCAAGATTCAAACCCACAACCTCGGGTTACAAGTCCGACGCTCTATCCACTAGGCCACGACTGCCCCCTAGTCTTAAATGTACAAAAGTAATCTAAAAGTGGTCTGATTACCTAAAACAAGTAACCTGGATAATGTTACAGTTTATCATCACATAACCAGTAACAGACTACAATTTGTAAGTAATCTACCCAGCTCTGGTAACAAAGCACAAAGGTTATAGTGAATGTTTTATTTAGGCATCAACTGCATACAATGCTCTGTGCATTATCTATTTAGCTTGCAAGTAAGTAATAAGCTGCACCTGAAGTAGTTAATATGTAAAAATCATTGAACAATAATCATATTCCAAATCCCGTTTGTGTATCAAATCTGTTCAGTCTGCTTTGGCGGCATTGATTTAAATACTGCAGCAGGTGATGTACATGTATGCAAGTGCCCAAAACTTGCACTTTGTTCACATATCTTTGTTTTGTCTTGCCAAAGGTGATTTAAATATTCATTGTTTGAAACAGATGGAAACAGTTCTATGGATGTTTTGCCCTCCAGGGAAGTTATTATTATTAACTATGAATTGTTGTAATTACGTAAAACAAACAATAAACTTAACACCACTTGTCTTATTAAATATTTGCATGCTTTGTGTAATCACAGAAACTGTATGTGCTGTGTTCAGTTCGGAGGAAAAAACTGAATAACATAAACACCATTATTTTGGCTGAAAGAGGAAAAAGGCCAAATATATATTTGCCTAAATACAAAATAAACATGTGACTTTACTTGATAATGTGATCTGTTAAGCAGCGTATGTACCAGACAGCCTTGCGTCATAGTGCTGAAAAGGTCTCAACTAGCAGAATTGTTTCAGGAGACCAAACAATACAAGCACACGTACGCTGCGTTTTGGTTTGTAGCTTCATCAAACATTAGTAAACCATAGTAGATCAAGTGTTCTTGATTCAAACAAGCCCAAACATAACACCACGTGTATATCCGCATAGAGTTGTGTTTGTTGCTATAGGTGCATCCGGGATCCGATCACATGATGTTGCAATGTTTTGAAAGCATTGGGAAGTTAAACCAATAGAAACGGTATTTCAGGTATGGTGGGTGGGGACGATGAGTAAAGACCAATCATCGCGCTTGGATTGGATTGATCTCTCAGACTGACAGCTCTTGCATTTACCATTCGACATACAATTGAAGCGTATAACTGGAAGATCAGCACTCATCCACCAGGAGCATGCTCTTTACATATATACGTCATTGGGTATTAAATACAACACCAGGCAGAACTTCTAGACACATACTGGATAATATCCTGAAAACATCCTGATTAAACCCCCAAAAAACACAAGTTCAAGATGCACGGATTCCAGTTAAATGCATCTAATGTTTGCATATTCTAATACAAGTAAATAAACTGGCTACTCAAGGAATTTATTTTAGTATAAAATGTGGTTTTTACCAATTAGCAAGTTCATTATATTTAGTAGACTGAATAGAGTGAATTACATTGTATCACTTGACTGTCAGTCACCGAGCAGGTAACCCTTAAAAAAGCTTAATGAGCCCTTAAAACATTATCATCCAACATAATGGCATTTCCAGGTAGTGTAAATCAATATTTACATAATATAACGATAGTAAATATACTTGTTCCGCACTGTTAGCATATCTATCACACCTACTGACACGCAACAGAGCAGTAACCAGATGGTGACCCTAGTAACTGATCAAGACAAGACTATTTAAACGGGTCGTGTGAATGTATAATGCATGTGAAACCTAGTGTCACGGTCTGGCACCAACAGCCCAGATGTCAAACTACACCCATGCAGACAAAAGCATGACTGGATTTTCTTCTGTAATGTAATCCAGACATGTTTTCATGAGAATCAACTCCCAAAAAACAACTCTGACACTAGCCGAACTGACCTGTTGTGGATGTCAATCATGCGTTTGGCGTAGGCATAACCGTAATTAGACTCGTGGGGGGCACCGTTGTGCATCTGACACACAGAAAGAGAAAACACAAGGATATTTTACATAATTCATACATGAACCCAAATTACACATCTGCTTCAATTTCTCACATCATGCATTTTAAACTGTTATTAGGTCCAATTTTTTAAAGACAATTGTTGACTCGCTCTGCTGTTTAGGGATGATTGTATCTATCTGACTTCCTCATAACCTCACCGTGATGGTGCGGGACAGGACAGGTTTGTGAACAGCAAACAAGCATTTATGACATGTTAATGCAGGTGGTTATGTCTCCTAATGTTCTTAAATGTATCTCAAAGTTTCTGATATTTTTACAGCTTAGTTCCAATTACATTAAAGAAATTTGAGATGAATTAATGCCTTTCAAAAGATCAAGGAACACGCTTCGTGGTGTGAGCACTTTAAGGGAACAGTATCGAATATCTGCCATTTAGTGTGTGTGTGTGTGTGTGTGTATGTGTGTGTGTGACTGTGTGTGTGTGTGTGTGTGTGTGTGTGTGTGTGTGTGTGTGCTTTACCACAGTCTCGTCTATAGGGTAGGTGGTTTTATCTGGAAAAACACACGTAGACAGACAAGAAACGACCAGTGTGTGTGTGTGTGTGTGTGTGTGTGTGTGTGTGTGTGTGTGTGTGTGTGTGTGTGTGTGTGTGTGTGTGTGCTTTACCATGGTCTCATCTATAGGGTAGGTGGTTTTATCTGGAAAAACACACGTGGACAGACAAGAAACGACCTTCACCACCCCGAACTCCTGAGACATGTTCAGCACGTTGTCATTGATGTGCACATTATTCCTCTGAAAACAACAAACACAGCTAATGAAGAGTTGAATCATTCAACAGTGATATTTACAACCTTATGATACTTATGTGAATAATTACCCAGAAGTCCAGGTTCTGTCTCATGTTTCTATAGAGTCCGCCCACCATGGCGGCCAAATGAATGACGTGTGTCGGACGATGTCTCTCGAAGGCTGCTCTCGTCGCTTCAGCGCTCCTAAAGTAAATAGATTTATCATGCATGTGACACAAATGAAAACACTTAAGGTGGAGCTTCTTCTTTGTCTAAATTCCACCTCGGCCGCTTCTGGACATTCATTAACCAACTTCATGAGGTGAAGTGTTTGAATACTACGAGCCAAGTAAGAACATTTACGATGAGTGAAAAATTCAAATGATGGATGAATATAAAACTATTCATATAAAGATGTTGGTTGTGTATATAGCAACAACATATTTGACATTCATTGCAAAATATTAATATTTACACAGGTATTTAACATTGAGAGCATAGTGTGACTGACTGCATGCCATTCTCAGTGCTTCGTGGCAGTGGGCGGAGCTTGTTTGGCATGATTTACTTCTTGGTTCTCTGATTGGTGGAAAGTTCTTATTTGAAAGCTTACATTATATATAAAGGACATGTTATATAATATGTGTTATAGCGTATTTTAATGATTGTGTTGAGTGTGTGACGTCTGATGAGTGTTTCTTACACAAGATTGGTCTCTTTGGATGACAGGAATATCCATTCTTCTCCTTCTCTCCCTCCGCTCTCCTCTTTCACCACCCGCTCTATCGCTCGCCCCACCAGCCCACTGCCCCCCGTCACCAACACACGCATCGGCCCGACTGACCCGTCCATCTGAGAGAGAAGAGGGACATAGAGAGAGAGAGGACATAGAGAGAGAGAGAGAGCGAGAGAGAGGGACATAGAGAGAGAGAGATGGGGGGAGAGAGAGAGATGGGGAGAGAGATGGGGAGATATATAGAGATATAGAGAGAGAGAGAGAGAGAGCGAGAGGGGACATAGAGAGAGAGAGAGAGAGAGGACACAGAGAGAGAGAGAGAGAGAGAGAGACAGAGAGAGAGAGGGACATAGAGAGAGAGACAGCGAGAGAGAGAGAGAGAGAGAGGGGGACATAGAGAGAGCGAGAGAGAGAGAGAGAGAGAGAGAGAGAGAGAGAGAGACATAGAGAGAGAGAGAGAGAGAGAGAGAGAGGGGACATAGAGAGAGAGAGAGAGAGAGAGAGAGAGACATAGAGAGAGAGAGAGAGAGGGAGAGAGAGAGAGAGAGCGAGAGAGAGAGAGGGAGAGAGAGAGAGAGAGAGAGAGAGAGAGAGAGGGGACATAGAGAGAGAGAGACGAGAGAGAGAGAGAGAGAGAGAGAGAGAGAGAGAGAGACATAGAGAGAGAGAGAGAGAGAGAGAGGAGTGAGTTCGATGAATACTTAAGAGGTTAAAATACATGTGAAAACAGAAACTACTGTAATAATCAAGTATTTTTTCTAAAACAGGGTATCCTTTCTGACACAACGTATGTGATCGATGGTGCCAACCGCCTCGAATTTCAATACTAAAGCAAAAACTAACAGTCTAACATGTAAAAACTTTCTAAGCAGTTATATTAGTAAGTTCGTATTCAATGCTATACATAAACTGATGGAGACAGCAGCGGGTGTATTTTAGGCTGCTGTCACTTTAAGATCCAATCACGGATCCAGTGTTCAGATACATATGATTAACTAAGCAGCTTATTAAAGCGAGTAGCTGCTGTGTGATTTTACAAAAGCTAATGAAAGTGTTAAAGAACAAAACGTAGCGGTTCTAAAAATAACTTAACCACGGTTCATGTGGATTACTGCTTTTATAAAACGGTTACTACATGGACAGATAAATACATTTATTGATTGCAAGAAATTAAGTTGTGGAGCAATATTTTTGGCGAAATTTCACAAGGTCCATTATCGATAAAAAAAGATACACTGTCATGATGAACAGGAGTAAAAATAGGCGGGACTTTTTTGGCCTCTGGCGAACGTTGTTTTTAAAACAGAGTTTGATTTAATATATTTTCATGTTTTTTTTATAAAAAAGGTCAGAGAGAGGTACTCATTTTCTGTGGTCAAGTCTTGAAGGACTGTATAGTATCTTACTTCTGAGACTTGAGACTCGTCAGACCAGATGATCAGCAACGGCTCGGGTGTCTCTGTAATATGCACGTTTTAAACATTTTAAAAACAGCACAGAAATGCAAAACGCAACGAAACTGTACAACAAACCCGTCTAGGGTATGTAAAACGACTGAGAGCAGCGCGAGGAGACACACAAACACTTTGGCCTGGTTTCACAGACAGGGCTTAGACCAAACAAAGATTAGCTCGTAGATAAATCAGGACATTTAGTAATATTTATAAATGCACCTTAGAGAAAAAAACAAAACATGTGCATCTGGAGACAAAACAAAGGCACTGATATATTTAGTCTGAGACCGTTTTGCAAACCCGTTTGGCCAGTTTGATGAAAAGAACGGACCGACCAATGATTAATTCAGAATTAACGACAGACAGACATACGAAGAAACACTGATACCAGGGAAAACTTGTTGGAACCGGATTGAAATTATTTTAAGTGACTTCCGTCTTTCTTCAGCAATGTTTAGCAGAATGTTTGTTAGGCAGCACAGAAAGCATAGTTGGCGAGTAATACGGGTTTAAGGAGGGCACAGGTGTGTTTGAACAGCAACTGGAATATCAATTTAAATGTGCTTTTCATGATCATCAAGCATGTTACGCTCACTCTTCCATGTTTCTTCATCGCTCTTATGTGTTAATAACAACATGCTCCTGACGCGCTCGAGCGCCCCCTGGAGACACATGCAACTCCCCCCCCCTCCCCGGTGAATTTCCATTCAAAACAAAACCATGCAAATGCCATATTTGTTTTGGAAACGTACCATGGTGATAGTGTAGCTCCACAGTACTGACATAGATTATATTTTCATTATCGTAGCATCGCACGGTTTTTCTAAAGGTTTGTATGATCTCAGTAAAAGCAGCTTCTTTCTCTTCCTCTCTACGACTCACAATGAAAACAGAACAGGTAAAGCGAGTTTAACAGCAGACACACCCTGTAAATCAACACCCATGAGCAGTGTTGGGCTAGTTACTCAAACAATGTAATATATCACTCATTACTAGTGACATTACTTTTTCTTCACACCCCACAGAACTGTGTATCTTCTCCTCACCATTTAATCAAAATCCACCGCAGTCAGAAGTTATTACAGACACTCAATAGAGATTGATCGTGACATTCAAGTACAAGTGTTGTATTCATCTCATTGTCATAGCTTGAAGCTAATTGTAATTCCGTTGTTACATATCCGATTATATTACATTATGTATTTTATGAAATCACATGTTAGTAAGAAACGGTCTAATTTTCAAAAAATATTTGTAATTATAGTAATATAATATAGCACATGCTGATCAGAGGGATGTAGTGCCAGAGTAAAGTAAAGCCACAACTTACACAAAAGTGTCCAGATCATCTTTTTTCCTGACAAAATCAATATAATGCAGTATTTCTATCTGCTGAATGTACGCTTTTCCATATTCCAAGCTAAGCTTGCCTGCTCTACTGGGGGGACATCACATGCATGTGCGAAATTATGAAAATAAATCTAGGAATTATTAGATTGTTGGATTTTAATTAAATCAGCGGGGTCGAGGCATCAAAAGTGACTAACTAAGCTGTTTTAACTGTAATATTATTACTGAAAGCTTATTAGTAATTAGTTACACTAATAGTTACTGCAAAAAAGTAATATCATTACAGTAACTAGTTACTTCCCAACACTGACGATGAGGTATCAACTTCTGCATTTATGCCAAAACAATTAAATATACTCATGCGGGATTTATAACACTCCTTATAATTATTTATTTGCATATCAATGAACGCACAAATCGTACAGACTATAAAGTGATTCTACCTCACCCAAAAATTACAATTAAGAAATTCGCTGGCCCTTGTGTTGATATAATGCCTTATGCCCTTTCTTATTTTTTATCATTCATTTATTTCTATAGCACAAAATAATACAACCATCGTTGCCCAATTTTTTAGCACCACAAAAGGAGATTTTGACGCTTTTATAACACAAATTATCACAGAATGCACGATAGGGTTTGGTGGAAAATAAATGAAATTTAGAGTATAATCGTCTCGACGCGTTATTGTGACCCTATTAGATTAATGAAAACACGACATCAAATATACACCGCCTAGAAATCCAGTACAACAATAATGAACTTTGTATAACTCTTAAAACACAAGATCAAATATTGTATGCAACTGGTAGGGTCTAAACGGAACAAACGGTCACAGTAGATGTTTCAGATCTGTTAATATGGGAAGAAATCAGTAAGTCACCTGCTCTCTGGAGTGTGGTCTCTGGCTCTGCGAGATCTGCGGAAATAGTCAAACTTTTCCTTCAGGAATACATTACAATGCTCTCAGCTGACTGGTTTATGTACACATACATTACCGCAGGAAAGAACGTTAGCAGCACCCCCTGGCGTGTAGCCCAAGAAGAAATGGGGCGCGGTGTTAAAAACTAAAATGAACATTTAGTAACAGAAAATAAATAAAACTAATTTTATTAATTTGTATATTCATTAAAATGAGCATAAAAAGCCTACGCCTACAATAAGCAATAGTAGAACATGAATTACGTTGATTGTGAAAGACGTTTTAACTTAAACTGACTTAGGAAATCGTTTGTTGCCATGACTTTATGATCATAATATTGTGCCCAAATCAATAATTAACGATCATTTCTACAGCCATTGCAAAGATACAGCACAGCAGAGAACGACCGAGAGCGTTTATTTACCTCAGCAGCTACGGCTTGGGAATCGATTCCAAAAAAAAATCGATTCTTCAATCCCGAGGCGTTGAGAAATGAGAGTCGACTCCATCAAAAGGAACCGACTCCTCATTCAAAGCCTTTTTCAGTTCAACAAAGCGTATTATTGGTGGCAGTGTTGTCAGATTGGACGGGGTTTGAATTTGATTGTGCTCGTAAAATATTGGCTTGGTCGGGTGGCCAAAATTTGGGCTGGTTTGCGGTCGGTTTGGTGGTTTTCAAACATATATATTATATAGGCTAATTGGTTAACATACAAGCCCAAGTGTGCATTTTCTCCAGGTGCGATTCTAGGGTGAGTGGATATCCGGGGCTAAGCCCAAATACGTGTCAGAATAAATGGGATACACGTAAAAATATAGGCTATATATGTTTAAATGATACTTTAGCTACGTGCCTTTAATTTTTTAAGCCATATAATAAAAATAATAAAAAAATTATATATATATATATATATATATTAGAGTTGAGCGGATACTCGGCTGAAACGAGTATCCGATGCGGATAAAGCACTTTTGCCGAGTACGGTATCATACGAGTAATACGAGTCAATATCTGTGCTCGGATTGAATAAAAATTCTCATTGGGTAGCTGACTGTGTCTGCGTTCTGTGATAGTCTAGTCACAGCGCCCTCTCCTACACACATACAGGTTTAGGGGCGCTCACATATCGCGCGTCTTTGCGCGCTCAAGTTCGTTATTTCAAATGAGCGCGGTATGCGCGCTCATAATGGAAGCGGCAGCGGTGCGGTGCGCGCTCGTTTTCAGGCGCGTCCGCCGCCGAGATAAAAACATCTCAACTTTTCAGAATGCGCGCACCGCACCTTCTTGTAACGGAGGCGCGGCTGATGGTTAGCAACGACAAACGCCTCGGGCGCAACCGCCCGGCGCTTTGGAAAAAAGGAGAAAGCAGCGCGCCTTTTTCCATGCGTTTTAGGCGCGATATGTGAACGACCCCTATTGTGTTGCTGTGTCCGCTCTGCTCACTCACACACAGAACACTGAGAAGAGAACAGCGCGCTCTCTCTCTGTCTCTCCCTCAGTCACTCAGGTTCGCGGGGTTTTTGCGTTAAGGTTCAGGGTTTCTTCAGCTTCAGGTTTGTTTTTTACTTTGGTTTGTAGTACTTACTTATTAACCAGTAGAGTTTTGGTAAACGTGGGGTTTGGTCAGACGTGGTGCTTGGTAGAATGCGACTCGCGTCTCTGCCTGTCGGAGATTTTTTTTTTCTTTTTTAAACCAAGAGAGTGTCTGACACTTTCTTGCTGTATTTCATTTAAAAAAAAAGAAGTAGTGGTATAAAACTATATTACAAATTAATTAGCTACACACACACATACCTGGTGTAAAAAGAACCAAAAAAAGAAAATTCGCACTGATCATAAAAAAATTAAAAGTTAAAAATAGAAAGTTATGTTGAGATGAAAACTCGTGTTCATTACATTTTACTTCATAATTGCAACCGCATGTGTTGTATTCATTGTTGCAAAACTTGTTCTGTATATAGTTCGTTTGTTATCGTGATCAAAACCATTGATCTGAAGCTTAATGCTGATGCTGTCATGTAAATAGTTTTCTAATCAGCAATAAATATAACAATTTCTGATCAACCCATATCAATTGCATGCTTAAAATAACATACCGGTTAAAGCCCCGCCCATTTCAAGACAACCCGACCCACTTCCAGGTTAAATCCCGCCCACTTCCGGTTTAGGCCCCGCCCAGTCCGAGTACAGATACAGATACAGATAATTCATATGGTTAACAGATACAGATACAGATACAGATAATGCTGTACTCGCTCATCCCTAATATATATACATACACACACACATATATATACTTTTATACTTTTGTCAATTTAATGGCCCAATGAAAAATAATGCAAACCAGGACATTTTCATCACTTCATAAAAAACAGCCAGGACGGCCAGGACAGGACGTTTGGTCACCCTAGCCATGGTGTGTGCATAAAACAAGTCTGAAATACCTAATTGCGTTGCTTATTCCGATCACTTATATTGGGCAATTTTTGGATTCAAATTCAGATTGTTGACATTGGAAATGATGCATGTGTTTTTTCGAGGGCATCGGTGAATTCCTTGATTGCCGTTTTGACAGTGTCTGCTTACATATTTGAATCATATTTGGTAGTGAAAAACAACTTTTGTCGAGTGCCATGCTGTGGTTCAGTCTAGAGCCCTGTAAGCCCGTCGGATGGATGTGAAGGAACAGGAAGAACATTTGGAGTGGATGCAATAAAGTGTGCTAACTGAATAAACGTCGTGTTTTATTCTATTTAACACAGACCACACATGCACTGTATGAAATATTGTTATAATAATTATATTACATCGCCTATGCAATAGGCAAGTACGCAACGCATATAAGTACGCATTTGCATACAGGTGATCCTGTATTGATATTTGTGGGCATGATTGTCGTGGTGGTAGTTATGTTTGAGGCCTATAATAAAAGTTTACCTCTTAGTAGCGTGTGTGTGTGTGTTTGTGTGTGTGTGTGTCTGTGCATGTGTGTCTGTGTGTGTGTGTCTGTATGTATGTGTATGTGTATATGTGTGCGTGTACGTGTGTCTGTGCATGTGTGTGTGTGTGTGTGTGTGTGTCTGTGCGTGTGTGTGTGTACGTGTGTGTCTGTGCGTGTCTGTGTGTGTGTGTGTGTGTGTGTGTGTGTCTGTGCATGTGTACGTGTGTGTGTCTGTGCATGTGTGTCTGTGTGTGTGTGTCTGTATGTGCATGTGTGTGTGTAGAGTGTGTGTGTGTGTGTGTGTGTGTGTCTGTGTGTGTGTGTGTGTGTGTGTGTGTGTGTGTGTGTGTGTATGTGTGTGTGTGTGTGTGTGTGTGTGTGTGTGTGTGTGTGTGTGTGGCACGTTATGAAATAATTACTCAAAATAAAAGATTAATAGCAGAAGTTACTGTTATTATTTAGTGATAGTTTAACTAAAGAATTGATCAACTGATGAGAAAACAATAGATTAATCGAAAATTATTAATAGATTAGTCGACTAATCGGGGAAAAAAATAATCGATAGATTAGTCGACTAATCGAAAAAATAATCGATAGACTAGTCGACAATTAAAATAATCGTTAGCTGCAGCCCTAATTGTGTGCTCGGTAGACATGACTGTGTTCAGCTCCAGTGCAGCACTTCAACCTTTGATGCAATGAGAGTAGTTCTGAATATAATTATATAATCAACACTTTTCACCTTTAGTTCATCTTGGCAGCTGTTATAATAAAAACACAGTAAATGCTTTGAAGAGTTCCACAAGCAATGCTCATTTCATATGCAATGATGTTAGCCAATCACAGCGGTGGGCGTTACATTAAAGGGGACCAATTTTGCAAAAATCACTTTTATATGGCGTTTGAACACAGTTGTGTGGGAAAACAACCAGCATGTAATGGTTCAAAATCCACCCACTCATAAACGGTCTCTCAGAACGAGCGATTTCAGATTCTCCCTCTGTTCACGTCACCGAGGGGAAAAAGTCCCGCTCATTTGAGACTCTGTGCTGTAAGCATAAACACAGCCCCGAGTGAGAAGCTGTGGTCCGCCTCCGTCATTACTGATCACTTGCTGTAGCTATACAATGTCAGTGCCAAAAAGGCTTTTCAAGTGTTGTGTTTTGGGATGCACTAACGAACATAGGAGTCTCCATAGACCTCCCCCCCTATCTGAGCCGCTGAGCACACTGTGGTTAAGTTTCATTGTTTAAGGAAATGTCCCGGTAAAGTCCACAATACATGTAGGGATCAATACCAATGCTTCGTGCGTGAACGTCAGCTCCAGACAAAGTAAGTGTCACGCGTTTGTTTTCCAAATTGCCTTTCTGAAAGAGCTTCTTGGCACACTAATGATGCTAAAGCTACCATTGTCTCTGTCTGGTTTCACTGGTGCGGTCTTCATGAATGATCGTGAATTGGAATATGGTAGTTAAAAGTAGAGATCGAACCGATATATCGGTTTACCGATATTTTTCCCGATATTTAAGCATTTTACCATTATCGGATATGGTTTTTTTTCAAAACCGATATTTTTTTATTTATTTTTGTCACATAAACAATTACAGAATTATTACCAGCAGTGAAATGTGTTCTCTGTATTTGACCCATCCAAGTGCACACTCACATACACACACACACACACACCTGGAGCAGTGAACACACACACACACACACACTTGGAGCAGTGGACACACACACACACACACACACACACACACACACTTGGAGCAGTGGACACACACACACACACACCTGGAGCAGTGGACACACACACACTTGGAGCAGTGGACACACACACACTTGGAGCAGTGGACACACACACACACACACACCTGGAGCAGTGGACACACACACACACACACACACACACACTTGGAGCAGTGGACACACACACACACACACACACTTGGAGCAGTGGACACACACACACACACACACACACTTGGAGCAGTGGACACACACACACACACACACACTTGGAGCAGCGCTCCAAGTCTGTGTAAGCGCACATCAGGAAACATAATTAAAAAACAAGAAAATGCATTTCATAACACCTTTAATGAAATTCACCAAAAAATGGCCTGGATGTATTGCGGTAATTAAAATATAAATTGAAAATGTGTTTAAATCCCATAATTAGCTGATGATGAAAATATAATCTCTGTTGAAATGTGATCCAGACATGCTTTAACGGGGTTACACCCAAAAAAGCTAATGACCTATATTTACATGGACACTGACCTGTTCTGGACGTCAATCATGCGTTTGGCGTAAGCATAACCGAAATTTGACTCGTGGGGTGGACCGTTGTGGATCTGAAACAGAGTGAGAGGAAAACACGACTCATCAGCTCTCTCAAATCATAAAATAATTGAAATTGATTATGTGACCAGCAAAGAGGAAAAGAGCACAGCGGTAGCAGACTACTGCAAA
>CM050412.1:37712235-37774735 GCA_027564155.1 Gymnocypris eckloni scoliostomus | reverse complement strand
AAGTTGGTCCTGTCCAGCTCACCTTCATCTCCGCTGGCATTTGTGTGCGTCAGATCTCCATGTCAGATCATTAAGTTCCATGTTCCTGTGCTCTTTGCTTTCTGTCATTAAATACATTATTATTTAAAGTATCTCCTCGTCTCCCTCGTTCCATATCCCTGACGGAACGTGACAATGCAATTGATTATTTATGTAATATTTCCTGTTTTGAATGCTACTGTTACGGCCTACTCGTACCAAGGAGGATAATCATGTAATCACTGTGTTGGAGAACGAGGTTTGGAGGGAACTAAAGCGAGTGATTGTCAGGAAAGCAGCCGGACCTGATGGGATTACTGGCCGAGTTCTGAGGTCCTGTGTTGATCAGCTCACCAGTTCACCACCAACTCCATCACCCTGAACGTAGGAGCCCCACAGGGCTGTGTCCTGAGCCCCCTGCTCTACTCGCTCTACACACACGACTGTGTGTCCTCTCACAGCTCCACTTCGATTGTCAAATTTGCTGATGATTCTGTGGTTCTGGGCCTCATTTCCAACAATGATGAGACCGCATACTTGGATGAGGTAGAGAGACTCACATCATGGTGCCAGGACAACTGTCTCTCTCTGAACGTGAGCAAAACTAAAGAGCTGATTGTGGACTTCAGGAAGAGACAGCAGCAGCCCTACACTCCTCTTATGATCAGTGGGACCCCTGTGGAGAGGGTGAGCAGCTTCAAGTACCTCGGTGTAAACATCTCCGAGGACCTGACTTGGACTGCACACATTCAAACACAGGTCAAGAAAGCCAGGCAAAGACTGGACCATCTGCGACAGCTGAGGAAATTCAGGGTCTCACCAGCAATCCTGAAAACTTTCTATTCAGGGGCCATAGAAAGTGTACTGACTCAGTGCATCTCAGTGTGGTATGGTAATTTCTCAAACCAGGACTGCAAAGCTCTACAGAGAGTCGTGCGCTTAGCTGAGCGCATCTCAGGGTCTGCTCTTCCCTCTCTGCAGGACATCTACCTCAAACGCTGCAAAAGCAGAGCTTTTTTATGATTTTTTTTAAATCATCAAGGACTCAAATCAACCGTCTCTTCATTTTACTGCCTTCTGGCAAGCGCTTCTGGAGCATGATGGCAAAAACTGAGAGACTGAGGAGGAGCTTCTTCCCTCAGGCTCCTAAACTCAGTCTCATAACATCAACATGACTCTATTTAATAATCACTTAATAATCAGTAAGATATTCATTATTCTCTACCATTCGTATTGCTGCTATATAAATACCCTGTGCAACCCGTTTGTACATTCTTCTTGCACATCCCTGCTTATATTATAATTTATTAAGTCTACAGTATATTGTCCTGTACATTTTATTTTTATAATTTTTTACTTCATTTGTTTTCTATACCTACATTTATGTATATTCTCTTGTGTTTGTATTCCATATAGTTGCACTGTCCATAGAGCCCCAAGTTCGTAATCAAATGTTAGAGTTATTTAATGGTGGATCTAAAGCTGTTGGGAATTAAAATATTGATTTAGAAGATGATTAAAATGAGATTAACAGTATCAGATCCCCAATATGAGTGAAAAAGATGGTGAAGCAGTTGATCAAAACGCTTCCAACAGAAATATGCTTTACAATACATTATTACTTTGTAATAATCAGGAAAGTTTTATACTATTGGGGCAGTTTGGAGATGTACAGAGATATACAGGAAGTTGGTGTAAAGTTACAGTTATCCTTCTTGGCGTTAACAGGTCATTATTGTTATTACTCACATAAAATGCACTTGTAAAATGTAAACTACATGCTTTATAATACGTGCTAATAGTTTAATGATTGTGTCGTATAGCTGTGTGATGTCTGATGAGTGTTTGACCAGCAGCTCTTACATAAGATTGGCATCTTTGGATGACAGGAATATCCATGTTTCTCCTTCTCTCCCTCCGCTCTCCTCTTTCACCACCCGCTCTATCGCTCGCCCCACCAGCCCACTGCCCCCCGTCACCAACACACGCATCGGCCCGACTGACCCGTCCATCTGAGAGAGAGAGAAAGAACATGTCTGATGAGCATTTCAGGGGTTAACACATGTGCATATATATGTAAATCCATCTACAGTGGTGGCCAAAATTATTAAAATACTTGTATTTCCAGCAGCTAAAAATGGTTTGAATTCAGTTATTTCTATCTTTTGCTGTAGTGCGTCGGTAGGAAATATCAGTTTACATTTCCAAACATTAATTTAGTCATTAATTGTAATAATCCAGTGAGATTTGTGTCTGATCTGATCATCATCAGTCTGTCTGGAGTGACATGAAGAAACTGAGACAGACTAAATCCAGAATCAGTTCTAATTCTAATCATTTTGGCCACCATTCATCCATCTATACACTCTTAAGGTGCGTTTCACACCAGACGCGAATGACGTGAATAGCGCGAACGATTTACATGTCTAGTCAATGCAAAGACGCAAAATCCAATCCTGCGGCGCTATTCGCGCGAATGAGGCGGCGCGAATTGAGCGTTTTTTGTTTGCGCGAATCGCACGAATCGCGCAAGTTGAAAAATCTGAACTTTGGCGAATATTCGCGCCGCTTTAACCAATCAGGAGCTTGCTCTAGCAGTGACGTCATTACGAGCGGAGGCAGAAAATCCGAAACAACAATGGAGGACAAAGTAATTGTGGTTGTATGTGGGTACCCGGAGCTGTATATACATCTTCATACTTTTACAAAAACAGGAACACATTTTGCAACGAGACTGGAGCTGCAGCAGAAGCCCCTCCCATGACGCGAATTCACGTCTTGTGTAGTGAATTTCACACGCAAATGAAGCGAGTAAACTCAAAATGTCCAAGCGTCCAACTTCGCGCGAACAGCGCGATTTATTCGCGTCTGGTGTGAACGCACCTTTACTGTATTCACACATGTAGTGTCCTAATAAACATGTTATAGTTCTCCATGATATGTTTAATGGCACTAGAGCGGCTGTTCTTTGTTACTGTACTCCCTTTTAAAACGGTGTCATGATATTGTCATCTGGTAAGTCGGATTTCCATTGATGCTCCATAGCTACACAATAGTATATTTCTATGGCTATACTTGATTTCCGTTCCTCCCTTCAGCTCACAATACACCGCATACAACAGAATCTCTCCGACGCATATCAAGTTAAATATCGATACACCCTTGGTTTCAATATGACATCACATCAGTTTGAGGTGTCGGTTTATGCAGTGGCGCATGACCACAAAACACACAAAAATATACAAACACATGCTGGATTTACATCTACATGCTTTGGAATAATTTGTCATGTTCATCAATTACGCCATAAAGCATTAAACAAATCACAGCACAGACTTAATACTCAATGAATGAACTTTATAAACTCTTTTAGAGCTCAAATTGTGACCAGCTGTCCTTGAAGTGCAGAGGATCAGCGCAGTATTAGTGCTATCTATGCTAAGTTATGCTAATGCATGTATGAACTCTGATAAATCACATTTGATCAAATCATTGATTTACCTCCTCTCGGTCACTGTACGTTAGTTAAAGTCCGTTTGTAGTAAACTCGGTTCACTCGGCTCATCGCCTCAGGGCAGCTGTTTTGCTCATGCAAAATCAACTCCGGTCTGCTTGAAAAGGGAAATACTTAAATACTAACAACTTTTTGCGAAGCTCATTTAAGTTACATATTTCTAAGCAGCAATACAATACGACATTCGCTGCCCCGTATATTGTTTCCTATGCTCAAATAGCGGTACAGGCGTAAGTTTCCGGTTGGTCCGGTCAGCGCGCATGCGCACCGCTTAGTGCCATTCTCAGGGCACTGGTTGTTTCTATGAAAACCGGAGTTTATAAAAGCAAGCGGTTCGTGATTGGATCTTACACGTGGAAGGCGGGACGTATTCTGATTTATCCCACGTTGCAGTTAATCCCATTGACAGTAATACGAGTGAACGGTCTTTTCTACAGCGATGTAAAGAGATCCCATTCACCGCCGCGGCTCCATCAATGGAGAAAGTAGACTTGTTTGAGATGAACTACACTCGCATGCCACTATTGAATTACATTTGTGCCAATTTAAATGAATATACTTTTTCAAGAAACATGAAGATATGAATTGAAACTGAATAAAAGTTCTCTGAAACTGAAAAATAAATAAATAGCGGGCAAAATCTTTGACTTCGTTTTTAATATTTAAAAAACACAAACATTTGACCCTCTATCAATTGCATATTTATTCTCCAACTGCTAGCTTTCCTTGTAAAACTAACACTACGTTTCATTTTTCTATATTTTACATACTCGTTTTCAAAAAAAAGAAAGATAGAAAATCTTCCTACGTGTACTGTGTTAGGCCAACCAGGACTTGTAATAGCACGTGCATGTTGTTGCTCTTTTGTTGGTTTTGATTGCTTCTATAATGTCCTCATTTGTAAGTCGCTTTGGATAACAGCGTCTGCTAAATGACTAAATAAAGAATGGATCTACGTCACGCTGCGTTGAATTCCGCCATGCTTTAGATCAGGGGTTTTAAACTGTGGGTCCAGAGTGGGACAAGTCACTTGGCTGGAGCTAAATTTGCGTTTCAATGACACACAGTTCAGTCTAGGGCTGCACGATATACCAACATTAATTACGAATTGCGACATTGCTTAGTGCGATTTTTGAATCACAAAGGCCGCGGTTTAAAACACGAAATGTGTGTTTTAAAGCACAAGTTGCAATAACAGAGATGGTCTCATGAGTGACAGTTCATTAAAGGCTCGGTCCGCATTATTGATGATAAGAAACTCGCTCACTCCACTGGTGGTGTTCAGCATAAACCTGAACATTCTAATGTTATGAAAACTGTTTCAGGTATGTTCATTCAGTTCTATATCGTCTGTCTGAATTCGACAAGCACGGTGTTCTGTCGATTTGTCCTACCCTGTCAGATTTTGCTACCTACCATTAAAACAGTGGGTAGTACAATTCGACAACGAAAAATTATAGCTGTTAAATTATGTTTTATTAATGTGTACACCTACCACAACCCTAAACTTACCTTTACAGTAATACACATACAGTAATTACGTGTTATATTCGCGGTTGTGGATATAATGGATACAGCTAATACAGGAAATAAATATTTTTCTACCTATTAGATTGTGTTTTTCTAACGTCTAAACCTACCCCAACCATAAACCCACACTTACAGTAATGCAGATACATTAAATATTGTTGTTCAGCGTAAGAAAAGGGATGCAATATTGATGCGCGCATGCGCAGTAAGCTGAGATAGGAAAATCTGACGGGTAGGATAAAATGTCAGGACAACGGTCAATCTTTCCGAGATATACTGTATAGTTTTAGTGTTGATTTAAAATGAGACACATCTGGACATTATTTTACAATTATTTTAATCTCCAAACTGTTTTAGATAGTTCTGCTACGCTTCTTTTGCTTTGCAAAAACATTTCAATAAAAAGTGATGGGTTGTTGTACACACACTGGATCATGAATCACACTGGTTC
The DNA here is from genome assembly GCA_027564155.1 of Gymnocypris eckloni scoliostomus. NCBI lineage: Eukaryota > Metazoa > Chordata > Actinopteri > Cypriniformes > Cyprinidae > Gymnocypris > Gymnocypris eckloni. Next base: position 37,769,222 of record CM050412.1, on the reverse strand, counting down.
CTGCGATGAGTTTAAGTGGTTCTCAAACTGGGGTACACGGAGCTCAGTGCACGCACGGAGGGGGTACGCGAACAAAATGCCGAATTTTGCCAGTCATTTAATTCTAACTTAAAGTAACATTAAACTAAACCCGAGCATTTGTTTCTTACAAGCAAATTACATTAGTTGTCATGTACTATAATTACATCTGTGTCTATAACGGAGTGTCACAAAGATGTCACATATGCAAAGCCAAAAGTGGAACGGAAAGTACCCCAACAATTTACAGACTTTGACATTGGTTGAATTCTTGAACAGGTGAATACAAAGTGCTGTTGAGATGTTCATGATTCAGTGAATTTAAAATACGTTTAAAACAAGTAAAAAAATGTGGTGCTTGCTAGTTAAGTGTTTAAATATGTTGTGTGTTTAGGCAAGGTTGAGACTGGTTAAATGGATGGTCTGACATCCACCTGCCACTGCTATGTGCGCCAGCCACACGATCTGCCACCGCTATGTGCGCCAGCCACACGACCTGCCACCGCTATGTGCGCCAGCCACACGACCTGCCACCGCTATGTGCGCCAGCCACGACCTGCCACCGCTATGTGCGCCAGCCACACGATCTGCCACCACTACGTGCGCCAGCCACACGATCTGCCACCGCTATGTGCGCCAGCCACACAATCTGCCACCGCTATGTGCGCCAGCCACACGATCTGCCACCGCTATGTGCGCCAGCCACACAATCTGCCCCGCTATGTGCGCCAGCCACACGACCTGCCACCGCTATGTGCGCCAGCCACACGACCTGCCACTGCTATGTGCGCCAGCCACACGATCTGCCACCGCTATGTGCGCCAGCCACACGACCTGCCACTGCTATGTGCGCCAGCCACACGATCTGCCACCGCTATGTGCACCAGCCACACGATCTGCCACCGCTATGTGCGCCAGCCACACGACCTGCCACCGCTATGTGCGGCTGCCACACGACCTGCCACGCTTTGTGCGGCAGCCACACGACCTGTCACCGCTATGTGGCGATAAGGGGAAGTACAAACCGCGGAACTAAAATGACACCTCACGAAATGGTTATGGGAAGGAGAATGCCAAGAGGAGACAGAGAAACGATAGAAATAGAAGACGTAGACAATTTGAACACTGAATTAGATAAATATGTGACAACTCTAACCAAAATTCATGCAAGTATTTTTCAGACTGAATCCCGACCAAGAGAAACTCCAGATGAATCAAACAGAAGTGGACCGATAGCAGTGGGGGATCTGGTCTACATAAAAGTGTATCGAAGGAAGTGGGACGAACCCAGACGCGAAGGACCGTATGAGGTGACATCTGCCACTCCCACATCAATCAAAGTGCAGGGATCACACTTCTGGTACCACATTTCACACTGCCTTAAAATAAACACGAACAAAAGCGAGGTAATAACACACCTGTTCGAAAGCCCTAAGGAAGAAGCATTGGGTCACTGCATAAGTAATGACTGTGCCCTAGGGGCAGGAATAGCCTTAAGGTGCGTTCACACCAGACGCGAATGACGCGAATCACACAAATTATTTACATGTTAAGTCAATGCAAATACGCGAAAGACAATCCTGCGGCACTATTCGCGCGAATGAGGCGGCGTGAATGGCGCGAATTGAGTGTTTTTTCGCGCGATTCGCACGAGTTGAAAAATCTGAACTTTGGCGGATATTCGCGCCGCGTTAACCAATCAGGAGCTTGCTCTAGCAGTGACGTCATTACGAGCGGAGGCAGAAAATCCGAAACAACAATGGAGGACAAATTTATTGTGGTTGTATGTGGGTACCCGGAGCTGTATATACATCTTCATACTTTTACAAAAACAGGAATACATTTTGCAACGAGACTGGAGCTGCCTGCAGAAGCCCCTCCCATGACGCGAATTCACGTCTGTTGTGTAGTGAATTTCACGCGCGCGAGTAAACTCAAAATGTTCAAGCGTCCAACGCGCAAATTTATTCGCGTCATTCACATCTGGTGTGAACGCACCTTTAGAATTTAGAAACAGATACGGGGTAGAAGAATTAGTGGAACAACAAAAGGGGGTGGGAGAGTGTGGTGACAGACCCACTTACAACAATTTGGAACAGAGCATAATAAACGCCAGAAGGATAGAGTGGTCCAAAGTAGAGACATTAGTTAACAATTTTTGGAGAATCAACCATACGTGTAAAGGTTTATACTCGTCCAAATGAGGATGTGGTGGTTGATAGTGATAGGACTGATGGAACTTAAGGGAATAGTGGGACAAGCGGCTCTGACAATAACGGCTGTAGAAAACAAAGAAAAGACAGTACAATTTGACCTATGTGACATAGTTAACTGTGGTGGAAACATGAGAGCATGGAGGGGGTATGACGTGTATGGGTGTGTATGGCCTTCGCCCGTTCGCACTCCCACGGGAACCTGGTGTCACACATGGCATGATGTGAATTGGAGCACCAAACCAAATTACAAGATAACCAATAGAAATATCCTAACCATTAAAATTAAAATATTCAGGTGTCATGGGCGAACAAAAGAAAATATGAATCCCCTGCTAATAACAATAAGTCCTCTAAATAAGATGGATATATGGGTAACGATAGGAGTAGATCTGACTGGGACAGACCCAATGGGACTAATACGGATAATAGTCAGCCAGATAGGAATCACCGCAGCAACTCCATTGATAAGACCAGGAGTGTTGGAAGAGAGAAAGGTAATAGTAAAAGAACTAGGCCAGGTAACAATAGAAGATACAGTCGCAATAGAAACAGGGTATGGAGATAGAAATGAGTGGCTGGAATGGGTAAAATATACGGCAAGAACAACCAAGGCACAATGTTGTTATTTCCAAATTTGGCCATAATGCCAGCAATGGGAAAAAGTCAAACATGCCTTGTAAAATTATTTAGTCAGGAAAATGTAACAGGGTGTGAGGCAGATGAAATCAGATACCCCGCACTAAAACTATCAATGCCTCCTAACGTAGTGGCCTATAAATATAATTACACTTGCTATGAAAGGACCGAAGGAAACATAGATAGGAAAAGATTTGGGCCAGGGTGGTGTAGTAGAACAATACAGGAAAATGAGACTGAGGTAGGAATACTGGTAAATCCCAATCTAACACGGGCAGATATGTGGTGGTTACGCGGAGACCTGAAAATAAGAAGGAACCTACAAGGTGTTTGGAAGGGACAGTGCACACCTATAAATATGGTAATGCCATTCAAAATAATAAAAGGCGTAGCAGGGGGCATAAAGGAAGAACTAAAACGAGTTAAACAGTTAAGTAGGATAAAACGTGCAGTAACATCCCCAGGGGGATCATTTGATAATAGAGTATGGATTGATAGCATAGGACAGGGGTCGGCAACCCGCGGCTCTTTCATCCCTCTGCGGTGGCTCCCTGTAGCGCGGGTGTACAATACGCAGGGGAGGTGTCCCCCCGACTTTCAATACAACCTAAACTCTTACCCTGCACATGTGTTAAAGTAGAGGTTTTCAAGGGCCAATGTGAGTAAATATACATTTTAATTAAAAGAGCTGCGTTTTATTTCGTATCCAAATCGATGTGAAATCACGGAGCGCTGAACACTCTCACGCGCTGCATGTTTCATTCATTCTCGAATCCAGAGGGCGCTCTCGCGCAGAAAGCCCAAAACGGACTCATAGAGAAGTAATAGTAGCGTTTGACAGGCATCCCGCTATCGCTGTAGCTAAGCTGAATAACAAGCATACATCTTAACTTATGAAACCTGAAGACGATATGTTTTGTGTGTCTTCTCCAGGTAATAAATATGAATGATACAGTGGTAATTGACAGCATTAATTACAGTACAGAAGCTTTAAAATATGTGACCCTGGAGCACAAAACCAGCCTTCAGTGTCAATTTTTCGAAATGTGTATTTATACTTCATCTGAAAGCTGATTAAAGAAGCACTCCATTGATGTGTGGTTTGTTAGGAGATACAACTATTTGAACATCTGGAATCTGAGCGTGCAAAACAATCTAAATCATCTTTAAACTTGTCCAAATGAAGTTCTTAGCAATGCATATTACTAATCAAAAATGAAGTTTTGATATATTTACGGTACAAAATATCTTCATGGAACATGATCTTAATACCCTAATGATTTTTGGCATAACAGATAAATCGATCATTTTGACCCATACGATGTATTTTTAGCTATTGCCACTGTTACGATCTTTAAAGGTCTAGGGGTTGGAACGCAACATTTAGTATTTAATATTGCTTTGAGGGTAGAGGTTGTAGAAAGGACCAGGCACAAGGAAGATTTGATTCAATTGAATGTTTTAATTTCTTTAAGCCAAAGCCACTAAACAATGTGTGAGCTATGTACAATGCATAATTTTGAAAACAAAAATAATAAGAATACCTAAAACTAAGGAAACTGAGGAACGAAGGTGACGCCAAATCAACAAAAAGAATAAAACATAAATTGTTCTAAACTAGGTTCCCAGAACCCTCTAAACTAACTAGCCAAAGGAAAATGTAGAAAGCAAACTCGAAATCTTCAGCGTATGCGACGCCACAACTAAACTATGCTAACTACAAACAAAAATACAGAAAAGGCGCTCACCTCTTACCTAGTGTGTCTAACAATTGTTAGCTGTGGGCAGAATGTATCCTAGGGCGCGCAATACGCTAACCTGTTCCTCTTTTCCCCAATCAAAGGAAGAACAGCAAACTCTTATCAACACTCCACTCACAATCTCAATAGTACAGAAACACGCATTAAACTCACAGGTAACACAGAAAGAGTACGAACTCTCATACAGGCTTCAGCTCAAAACACCTGAACACGCACAGAGACTCTTTCAGCGTGACACGCCGGGGAAGCTTTAAACAGCAGGATGACACCGGATTGGCTGAAGAGACGACGCCCTTAACGATGATTGACAATGATCTCCTCCATCCAGCAGAGACCTAAGAGCAATGACAACAGACTAGAGAACAAATTGGTAGAAAGGTGAGAGAGAGAAAAAACACACGCGGCACATAACACTCCCACCCATAAGAACAAACTAGATGAAATAAATTTGTTCTAACTATTTGTAGCCTAACATACTTACACTCTAGAAAGAGCATCAGCAATCACATTCTCCACACCTTTCTTGTGCTTGATTACCAGATTATATTCTTGCACAATTAGAGACCAACGCATTAAGCGTTGATTCTGATTGTACATGCGTGCCAGAAAAACTAAAGGGTTATGATCTGTGAACACAACAACTGGATAAGTACTAGACCCAATATATACATCAAAATATTGGAGAGCCATAAGCAGTGCTAAAGCTTCTCTTTCTCGATTGTCGAATAATTGACTTGATGTTTGTTGAACTTTCGTGAAAAGTAACAGACAGGATGATCAATTCCATCCTCGTCCTCTTGCAACAATACGGCCCCAGCACCAACCGCACTGGCGTCTACTTCTAATTTGAATTTAGAAGATAGGTTAGGTGCCACCAAGACAGGATTGCTACACATCAGAGTTTTAATCGAGTTAAAAGCATGTTGACATTCATCAGACCATAAAAATTGACGTGATGGACTAAGAAGTGACGTTAAAGGTTGAACAATAGTAGAAAAGTTCTTGCAAAAGCTACGATAGTAACCAGCCATGCCAAGAAATCTGCGAAGTTCTCGGCGAGTAGTTGGAGTTGGAAATTCGGCAATGGCTGTAACCTTCGCTTCTAACGGACGTACCTGACCTTGACCTACTTCTTTACCCAAATAGGTAATAGTTGCTTGGCCAAATTCACACTTCGCCAAGTTCACAGTCAAAGAAGCATCAGCGAGACGCTGAAATACTGTCCGTAATAGAGAAATATGCTCTGACCAGTCAATAGAATACATGACTAAATCATCCAGATAAGCGTTACAGTTCGGAACCCCGGAAAGTACAATATTGATAAGTCGCTGGAAGGTGGCGGGCGCATTGCGCATCCCAAACGCCATAACAGAGTACTGTAAAAAACTATCAGGAGTCACAAAAGCTGAAATATCAGATGCACGAGAGGTAAGGGGTACTTGCCAATATCCCTTTAATAAGTCTAATTTACTGACATATCGAGCAGACCCAAGGTTGTCAACGCAGTCCTCCATGCGCGGCAAAGGAAAACAGTCAGGGATGGTAATCGCATTGACTTTTCGATAGTCAGTACAAAACCGGCGGTGCCATCACTCTTCGGGACTAATAGGCACGGTGAGCTCCAGGGACTACAGCTAGGCTTAGCAAGGCCATGCTCAAGCAAATAAGCAACCTCATTTCGCATGACAGCTCTCTTCGCAACATTCACACGGTATGCATGCTGTTTGATTGGAATAGCATCACCCACTTTAATATCGTGCTGCAAAACTGTGGTACGAGAAGGAACATCGTTAAACAAAGAAGGAAAGTCATTAAGCAAATGCACAATATCACTTCTTTGTTGTTCAGATAAATGTGATAGATGAAATGGCAAATCACTTAAGATTTCAGAATTCTTAAATCTAGCACATTGTTTATAAGTATGACGGGACACCACACCATCATCCTCAACGTCAGCATCACAAGCAGCATCTACATCACCACATGCAGTAGCTACAAAAACTGGAACAGGAACAGCAGCATCCTCTGCAAGTGGAACTTCCATTCGAGGAGATTCTCTAGTGTGAAAGGCCTTCAACATATTCACATGACAAACACGAGACTTCCTTTTCCTATCGTGAGTACAAATCACATAGTCAGTGTTACTCAACTTCCTCAGCACCTCGTAAGGGCCGGAAAATCGTGCAGATAAGGCAGAACCAACAATAGGAAGCAACACTAACACTTGATCACCTTCTTTAAAACAGCGTTGAACAGATTTGTGATCAAAATGACACTTCATGTTTTTTTGAGCAACCGTCAATGAATCCCTCGCCATAGAACAAGCTTTATGTAACCGTTCACGAAATTTACTGACATAATCCAACATGTTCATTTTCAAACTGGAGTCAGAAGACAAAATACTCTCCTTGACTCTCCTTGCACAGCCTCTCTAACCGCAAATAAAACTAGTGGTACCCCCTCATCCCAATCCTTAGCAGTGTCTCTGCAGTACTTTCTGAGCATCGATTTCAACGTTTGGTGAAAACGTTCGAATGCACCTTGACTCTGTGGATGGTAAGCGCTTGCAACTCTGTGAGAAATATTTAGAGTAGTCAGAACTTGTGAAAAAAGCTTAGAAAGAAAATTAGTGCCTTGATCAGTTTGCACCACTTTTGGTAAGCCAAACGTAGAAAAGAATTTCACAAGTGCTTTGATTACAACAGATGCTGTTATTTTTTTCAACGGAATCGCCTCAGGAAAACACGTAGCACTGCACATGATCGTTAACATGAATTGGTTACCAGTTTTAGTCTTAGGTAGGGGTCCAACACAATCAACAATAACGTGTTCAAACGGTTCCCCTACAACTGGAATAGGAACGAGCGGCGCCGGAGGGATTACCTGGTTTGGTTTACCAGTAATCTGACAAGTGCAACATGTGCGACAAAAATTAGCAACGTCAGTTTTTAGACGAGGCCAAAAAAAGTGTCTCAGAATCCGAGTATATGTTTTTTTAACCCCTAAATGTCCCGACAAGTCATGATCATGAGCCAAAGATAAGACTTGCTGTCGGCAACATGAAGGAATAACAACTTGATACACCACATCCCATTCAGAATCATCCTTGACATCAGGACACCATCTACGCATTAACAAGCCATTTTCAACAAAATAAGCAGATTTTCTCTTTTGTGCCCGCTCCAAGGGAACAACAACAGAGAAACACTTCTGCAAGTTTACATCTGATTTTTGTGCAGAAACTATTTTGTCACGCGTCACAGGTAACTTCAAACTAACAGGAGAGGACTTTTCAACCGCCTTACTTTCAACTTGTGGTAAAATATCAGTAGTAAAAATGGGTGCAATAAAAGACGATGACAGATCAAAGTCATCTCTTTTACGAGCTTGAGCTCGTGTAACAGCACATGCAGGAAAAACTTCAGGATACGCCTCGGTCAACTCATCGGTCTGGTCTGACAACACAGGATTATCAAAAACCTCTAACACAGGAAAAACCCTTCCACCAGCCAAGTCATTGCCAAGAATCAATTCTACCCCTTTTACAGGCAAACATTCTCGAACACCTATTTTCACAAATCCTGTACAAAGCTTCGAATGCACATGCACTTGATGTAATGGAACTTTAATAAGTCCCATCTCTATACCAACACATTACTGCCACAAAAGGTTTGGTCAGAAAACGGCAGTACACCTGCAACCACGAAAGATTGCGTAGTTCCAGTGTCACGGAGCATTTTAACTTTCACCTGGTCTGTAGACTTTCCCGTAAAGGAAATTAACCCTTCCATCAAGAACGGTTCATAACTAGGATCTAATCCACCAACACGCTCAACGTTGTCAACCTCAACAGCTTTCACAAAACCAACGCTCTTAGTAACCGAACTCTGCTGTTTCCGTTTCAGCATGGAACAATCAGCAATTAAATGACCAGACTTATGGCAATAAAAGCATTCTCTGTCTTCTCTTGACTTTGGAGCAACAAACTTCGGACGTGACTGATTACTCAGAGGTGTGTGTGCCGTTTTATCAGAACGAACAGGAGTAAAAACGTTCTTATGTGTCAATGCGAATTCATCCGCAAAGACAGAAGCTTGCGACAAAGATGACACCTTTTGCTCATTTAAATAGACAACGACACGTTCGGGTACGCAGTTTTTAAATTCTTCTAGAAGAATAAGTTCCCGTAATGTCTTTAAATCTGTAACCTTACTCGATGCACACCATTTGTCAAATAAAACACCTTTCTCTCGGGCAAATTCAACAAATGTTTGACTAGATATTTTTTTGTGATTCCGAAACCGCTGCCTATAGGCTTCTGGGACTAACTCGTAAGCACGCAGGATTGCAACTTTTACCATATCATAATTTAAACTATCCTCTAAGGATAGAGTTGCGCACACCTCCTGGGCTTTACCAGTTAATTTACACTGTAAGAGCAAAGGCCACACTTCCTTAGACCAATTTAGTGCTGACGCAATACGCTCGAACGCACTAAAATATGAATCAACTTCTGTTTCACGAAATTGCGGAACAAGAGAGATATGTTTACTTACATCAAAGGTGGTCACCGGCGATCCCGGCCCAAACGGAGCACCAGCGATCTGCAACGGTGGAACAAACGAGGCAGGTACATTCTTAGCTGCGTTCAACTCAAGTTCACGCAGTCTAATCTGCTTATCCGCCTCAATCTCCAATTTACGAACTTCGAGTCGTAACTTCATCTCAGCCTGACGTTCTTCTGCCTTTTCATGCGCTTCCATTTGGACACGCCAAACGAACTTTAAGTCGCGCATCACCTCCGGATCCCATAGAGGTCGGAGAAAAAGGTTCAAAGGGCGGCAGGGAAGCTTTGGCTTCGGAACCCTCTACCACAGCATCCCCACTCCGCTCCTCCTCACCTAACAGCGGCACCTGAACGTCGGCTCCGAGAGATTCTTCCTCGACTCTTGCAGGCAACACCAGAACCTTTGTTTCCACCAACCTTTGTATGACAGCACTCTTTATCTCTCTTTTCAGCTGCTGCGTCGTAACTGAAATTTTATAATGAGCCGCAATGGTTATCAAATCGTTTTTTCGACATTTATCCAGCTTCTCCATAGACGGCGCACTAACAAAAGTCTCCAGATCAAAATCAGCCATAATTACCCCAAAACACACACCAACCAGTCACGCCTCAAGAAATATGCTCCAACAAATTACTAAAGCCACAATCATTCTACTCTCTACCCCCAGCAATATTCAATATCATGGGAAATAAGTGTATTAGATCATTATGATCATTCGTTTGATCCCGGATGAGCCCCCATTAAATGTTACGATCTTTAAAGGTCTAGGGGTTGGAACGCAACATTTAGTATTTAATATTGCTTTGAGGGTAGAGGTTGTAGAAAGGACCAGGCACAAGGAAGATTTGATTCAATTGAATGTTTTAATTTCTTTAAGCCAAAGCCACTAAACAATCTGTGAGCTATGTACAATGCATAATTTTGAAAACAAAAATAAGAAGAATACCTAAAACTAAGGAAACTGAGGAACGAAGGTGACGCCAAATCAACAAAAAGAATAAAACATAAATTGTTCTAAACTAGGTTCCCAGAACCCTCTAAACTAACTAGCCAAAGGAAAATGTAGAAAGCAAACTCGAAATCTTCAGCGTATGCGACGCCACAACTAAACTATGCTAACTACAAACAAAAATACAGAAAAGGCGCTCACCTCTTACCTAGTGTGTCTAACAATTGTTAGCTGTGGGCAGAATGTATCCTAGGGCGCAATACGCTAACCTGTTCCTCTTTCCCCAATCAAAGGAAGAACAGCAAACTCTTATCAACACTCCACTCACAATCTCAATAGTACAGAAACACGCATTAAACTCACAGGTAACACAGAAAGAGTACGAACTCTCATACAGGCTTCAGCTCAAAACACCTGAACACGCACAGAGACTCTTTCAGCGTGACACGCCGGGAAGCTTTAAACAGCAGGATGACACCGGATTGGCTGAAGAGACGACGCCTTAACGATGATTGACAATGATCTCCTCCATCCAGCAGAGACCTAAGAGCAATGACAACAGACTAGAGAACAAATTGGTAGAAAGGTGAGAGAGAGAAAAAACACACGCGGCACATAACAGCCACACTTAAGACTGCTTTTGTGCTCCAGGGTCACATATATTTTCTTCCTTATTCTGTGATAAAAATGGAAAAAGTGTTTGCAGTATATACTTATAACCATACAATTGTCTTGAGTAAAATATTTATCAAAAATAAGACAATGAATTATTGGTTATTGTCCAGCAGTATATTTGATTTCTGAGCCAACTAAAACATTTTTTTTGTCAATTATACATGCATAAATATTATAATACTTATTTATTATTATTACTACATTTGACATTTATGCCCCCCCACTTCGGAAATGATTGCTACTGTAACATCTGAATATAAAACTTTAGATATATGCCATGTTATCTTTATTTGGGCATCAAATATTTTGTGGCTCCATGTGAATTTAATTTGGTAGGAAAGGCGAAAATGGCTCTTTTGGCGTTGAAGGTTGCAGACCCCTGGGTTAGGAGTACCTAGAGGCGTGCCAGATGAGTTTAAAGGAAGGGACCAAATAGCGTCAGGATTTGAATCACTTCTTTTTTGGTGGTCATCTATCAATAAGAATGTGGACTGGATCAACTACCTCTATTACAATCAACAAAGGTTCGTCAACTACACCACCCAAGCTGTAAGAGGGCTTCATGAGCAATTAGACAAAACCTCGCTAATGACAGTACAAAATAGAATAGCGTTAGATATGCTTTTGGCTGAGAAAGGAGGGGTTTGTAGAATCATAGGTTCAACCGGTTGTACCTTTATCCCAAATAACACTGCTCCAGACGGTAGTATCACCAGGGCACTAGAAGGGCTAGAATCACTGTCTAAAGAATGGGCTGAGAACTCAGGAATAGACAATACACTCACTACTATTATGGAAAAACGGAGTGGGTTGCTGACCTCAATATTCACGGCCATTATGGTGACAGTAGCAGTGCTGGGTCTGTGTGGGTGTTGTTGTATACCATGTATAAGGGGTTTGGCACAACGTGTGATTGAAACTGGAATTACTAAAGTAATGGCAGTAAAGGTAGAAGAAATGACCCCCTTGCGGGAAGAATTAGACTCATCCGAGGACTGGGCAGAGGAGAGCTGTGCAGTGTTATAAGACTGCGAGGAGGAATAACACGGTCAGGCAACAACCACTGGGTGCTAGTAACCTAGCCTACGGCCAGGCTCTCTACCTAGCGCAAAGCTAGTGAGCTGAAGACAACGGGCTGGTGGCAGAGAGCTGCAGAAGCGAGGGCATTGCTTTCACATGACCTGCTAGCAGAACACTTCAAATGTGTGAGAGCTGAAGACAATTCTTCAATGAAAAAACTTTTTATTCTTAAAACATCCTTTGACTCGACTATCTTCATCCAAGACTTCAACCACAAACCAAAGACTTAAACTACTTCAGTCTGTGTGCATTGCATTTATTTAATCCACGAGTTTCACAATGAGTTGAATTACTGAAACAAATGAACTTCTCCACGACATTCTAATTTATTGAGATGCACCTGTGTATACATACAGTGAGACAAAGTGTCTCATTATATAAAGGTGCTTAACTAAATGACAATCGAATAAGGAGCTGGATTCAGACTCATACTCCACGAACTGCTTTAACAGAGTCCGAAACTAAAGCTCAATACACCTGCCTTGAATTTATGCACATAGTATTACGCCATTAGCCAATGTCAAGGCGCCATCTCAGGATGCTTTAAAGCGGACATAAAGCTGTGATTTAGGTATAAAATATATAGGCTCTATAAGATTATAATCTGCTAAGAGCTTAAATAATCATAACCATTGTGTCTGTTTGTGTGTGTGTGAGTGAGTGAGTGTGAAAAGATCACAGTAGTCAATGAATCCTTTGAACTGTTTAATAAACAATGTTCAGCTCGACCGTAATGTCCAGAGTAACCTTTGACCTCAGAACAAAAGGAGGGAGAGGGGGTTTATTAATATGACTCCATAAATACAGTAATAATACCATGAGCGTAAACCTGTGATGAGAAACATCTTTGCATACAGCACAATCTCCCATAATCCTGTCTGTTGTGTGTGTGTGTGTGTGTGTGTGTGTGTGTGTCTGTCTGTCTGTTGTGTGTGTGTATGTGTGTGTGTGTGTCTGTCTGTCGTGTGTGTGTGTCTGTCTGTGTCTGTCGTGTGTGTGTGTGTGTGTGTGTGTGTGTGAGTGTGTGTCTGTCTGTCTGTGTGTCTGTCTGTCTGTCGTGTGTGTGTGTGTGTGTGTGTGTGTGTGTGTGTGTGTCTGTCTGTGTGTGTCTGTCTGTCTGTGTGTGTGTGTGTGTGTGTGTGTGTGTGTGTGTCTGTCTGTCTGTCGTGTGTGTGTGTGTGTGTGTGTGTGTCTGTGTGTGTGTGTGTGTGTGTGTGTGTGTGTGTGTGTGTGTGTGTGTCTGTCTGTCTGTCTGTGTGTGTGTGTGTGTGTGTGTGTGTGTGTGTGTGTCTGTCTGTCTGTCTGTCGTGTGTGTGTGTGTGTGTGTGTGCTGGACGCAGGTCACAGTGCTCTGCTCATGGATTTTCTTCCCTTTTCATCAGACATAGAATCATATTTCATATCATATCTGCTGTTTTATTATTTTTTTTATCTAATTTTTTACTAATGGATGAGTTTTTAGACCCAAACCTAAACGCTCCTGCAGTCAAATACTGTAGTAACTATTTTGTTATCTTCTTTTCAGCTTGTATAATTTTTTTTTACACATTGTTCTGTACAGATGAGGACGTGAACATGTGGCCATGACAAATCAGGTGTGCAGAGATGAGGAGACGCCAAACATACAAACATCGTCATCTGGCAAGAGCACATCCAGCTCATATTTCACCTCAAAATCCAATTATAAATATTTAGGACTATTATATATTTATCTTCCTTAAAATGTTTAATAAGGGCCATTTGTAACTTTTTATTTTAATGGCATTATATATACATATATATATATATATTGTGGCTTTTGTATGTTAAATGTGTAATTTTAAGGGTATTTTTTAAATAATATGTTCCACTTTTCAACGTAACTTTTAAATATCCTGACATTATGTTCATTTTCAACTAGGGATGTGACGAGATCTCGCGAGAATGTGATAATATCCTTGCAAAGTATTGTTCAATGTTTACATTAAAGCTGCACAATTAATCATTAAAAACAGCCTGCAGTTATCTCTACTTAAGACTGTTTTTCTGCCATGTTTAACACAAACACGACTCTAGAGCAGAAGTTAAAGGCTAGTATGGTAACACTTCATAGAGAGTTCGTAGAGCATTATATTATTATACGACTGTCAAAACCGCATGTATATATCCGACTGATGCCTTTACATTGTCAGGATTCACATCCGTATTCAAAGCTGCGCTGAATGACCGGAACAGCACGAGACATCGAGTTTCCGATATAATCATGACGGGTTTAATGCACTCACAGAGACAGAGGAGTAGAAATGATCCGCGTTCATCTTAAACCGGAGCTGCTGTCAGTGCTGTGCACGCGATCGCTCGAGCTCTGAGACGCGCACCAAACGCGCTCTCTGCACTCGCTAACAAAGCATTTAAAGTCATTGTTAGTGGTTTAATGTGTGATGTAGAGGACAAGCCTCGACTGGACTCATTCATTTAACAGCTGTGATAAAACTATGATTCTGTCGCTCTCGTGTCCTGAATGCGGTCGTGACTTCAGCTGTTCATTCATATACAGATATGTATTCAAGCAGATGTTTTAATCTGCTGGATAAATAAAACCTTTCATGTCTCTCACCTGTAACTGCTGTCAGTCCCAAACAATGCTGTGAATGCACCATAATGTGATTTCTATTAACTATCACTGACCTGTAATTCTTTCTTTCTTTTTCTTTTTTATTAATTCATTATTATAATTTAAATTTTTCTCTCTTTGCTTATTTGTATTGTTATTTTCTTTCATTTGTATTAATTATTTATTTTTCTCTCTTTTCTTGTTATTTTCTTTCATTCTTTCTTTGTTGTTGTTCTTATTATTAGTTTTTTGTAAAGTATTAATTATGAGAAAACGTTTGAATAAAATAAAAGATTAATAGCAGCATTTACTGTTATTATATATTGATAGTTTAACTAAAGAATTCATCAACTGATGAGAAAATAATAAATAGATGAATTGAAAAATATTCCATAGATTAGTCGACAATAAAAATAATCGTTAGCTGCAGCCCTACAGACATTTAAATATCAGAAGTACTGGGATACAAGTTTATAGTTTGTGTATAAACACTAATTGTCTACAGTAGCGATCAAAACGAAAGTATCTTAACACTTGTATTGTAATGTTTATCATCTTGCGCTAGGACAAGCCGTTTAAAACATGTATTTGACATTGAATCATTCATTCAGGAGTCTTTATGAAGTGAGACACTGACTCCTTCATTTATTTGTGTTATTTTATTTTGTTCAAATGAATATATATATATTTTTTAAAGACTCAAGCAATGGACATTTAGTCAGAATCACTAGTAAATTACATTATTTTGTGAGAGAATCGTAATCTCCAATTTATATTAAAAAACTGATTCTCAATCTGTCCAGAATCGTGCAGCTCTAGTTTACATGTTGTTTATTAGCCGACTGCATATGATTCATTAAAAAAGAAGTTTAATTTCATAAAGTATAAGATGATTTTAAAATGCACCTACGTTTTTTGCATTTTGTGTTTTTCAGTTGAATGAAAGATTATTTTTCCTTATATATTTCATCATTGAGGATAAAAAAATAAAATAAAGAAAAAGTCTAAAAATCTCGTCTCGTGGGATAAGTGCCTCGTCACACCCCTAATTTCAACCCTTAAATTCCACTTAAAAATACTACTTATTAGGGTCATTTTATAATTTCATTGTAAATGTTTTATTTAATATTATAATATTATGTTCTATCCTCAAAATCCAATTAAAATATAAAAAATTATATCTGGGCCATGGTAATTTGGATGGCCATTTGTATATTTTTTTAAATCATGATATTATGTATTATATATAAATGGCCCTTTATTTTCTTTACGCACAATATTTTATATATATATATATATAATTTTTGGTCATTTTTAGGGCCAACTTTCAATATTTGTTTTCAATTAATTGAAATGATTTATATATATATATATATATATGGCCCTTTATTTTCCTTACACAAAGTATTTTCTCATTTAAGTTCCCAAACTCTCAAATTCACACGTCCCCTTTTTTTGGTGAAATATAACCTGGCCGCTTCTTCATGAGATTCTCTCCTCTGTTCATCTCTCCCTCCATTATTGTCTGTCTCTCTTCTGTCTCTCATCGATACGCCTCCTGGAGGCAGGAATGGGCATCGAGTATCAATATTGTGTGTTTGGCAGTGTGATAAACATCATTACAAGCACCAAACCAAATCAGTGTGTTTCTGAGTAAATGAGGCCGTTTGGATGCTTGTGTGAGCATATGTGAGAATTTAAAGGTGAAGTGCGTAATATTCTGGATGTTAAACACTTTCTGACTCAACAATTCATTATTAAAGTTCAGTGTTTGCGAGTTCAGAAAGTGCATTTTTTCACAATTCACCTTTACCGCAGGTAGTTCACTATGAGTGGCACTTGTGTTGTACCATTTCAGTGAGACATACACAATAGTGTATAAAACAACTGTGATAAATGAACTCATACACACTCACAGAACGATGCATGTGATCAGTGAGGACAGATGTTTCTATTTCAAAAGGCAGTACAATACTTACAGACCCTTATTAAAATAAATAACAAATAAATTAATCATATAAAATCAGACAGACCGGTCTACAAGTCAGTCGAGTTAGAAAACAGAAATGGACACATTCGGCACATACATGCACGCTAGAAACCAAAGCAGGACAGTCACTATCATGTGAGGACGGATGGGTTATCTATTCAGAAACATTCAGAAATCATGGGGATGGTGGATTTGACCTAAACGCTGTGGAAGGCGAGCTCGACTGTGTCATGTACAGGAATAGGCTTGTCGAGGAGGTTTGCACGGGTGATTCATGTGTGGGCGTTAAGTGTGAATGTTAACGTGTGTGTTTGTGCTATAGCACCCCGTCCATGAAGCTGGTGTCGAGGTGCTGGATCAGAACGCGGATGAAGCTCATCTCTTTCCTCGTGTTTTCGAAGATGATGCGCGGGTCGTCCGACTGGCAGCGCAGACAGTTTGGCGCCATCACCATCGCCAGATTACTGACGTCCATCTTAGTCATGGACACACTGGAGGCTTGAGCAAATACCTGTGATGGAAATCAGACAGATCTCTTCATATCTCTTAGTATCATTTTGAGATGAAAGATTATTTTGACAGGCAGACAGATAGACAGACAGACAGACATAGAGAGACAGACAGGCAGGCAGGCAGGTAGGCAGACAAACAGACAGACAGACAGACAAAGAGAGACAGACAGACAGACAGACAGACAGACAGACAGACAGACATAGACAGACAGACAGACAGACAGACATAGAGAGACAGACAGGCAGACAGACAGACAGACAGACAGACATACATACATAGACAGACAGACAGACATAGAGAGACAGACAGGCAGACAGACAGACAGACAGACATACATAGAGAGACAGACAGACAGACAGACAGACATAGAGAGACAGACAGAGAGACAGACAGACAGACAGACACAGACAGACAGACAGACAGACAGACGGACGACACAGAGAGCGGGACAGCAGACAGACACACGGGCAGACAGACGGAGACAGACAGACAGACAGAGACGAACAGACAGACAGACAGACAGACAGACAGACAGACAGACAGACAGACATAGAGAGACACACACAGGCAGACAGACAGACAGAGAGAACAGACATAGAGACAGACAGACAGACAGACACACAGACAGACATAGAGAGACAGACAGACAGACAGACAGACAGACAGACATAGAGAGACAGACAGGCAGACAGACAGACAGACAGACATACATAGAGAGACAGACAGACAGACACACACACACACAGACAGACATAGAGAGACAGACAGACAGACAGACAGACAGACAGACATAGAGAGACAGACAGACAGACAGACAGACAGACATAGAGAGACAGACGGGCAGACAGACAGAGACAGACAGACAGACAGACAGACAGACATAGAGAGACAGACAGGCAGACAGGCAGACAGATGGGCAGACGGACAGGCAGACAGGCAGACAGACAGACAGACAGACAGACAGAGAGAGAGACAGACAGGCAGACAGACAGACAGACAGGCAGACAGACCTGTAGGAAGCGGATGAGGTAGCAGAGCACCAGTTTGTTGATATGAGGGAGGTTGAGGACGACGCTGACAGCAGCCGCAGGACTGTCGTAGTTCATGACACACTGCTCATAAAACTCATGAGGAATCACCGGCTCCTCCAGCTCTCTGTACCAGAGCTTCAGCAGCGAGGCTAGAGAGACAGAGAGAGAGAGAGAGACAGCTGAGGTCACAGGACACAAGGGTGTAGAATTTAATAGATGCTATGACATGTCCCTTCTAGGGGTTGCACCGACTAATCGACTTTAATGCTCTGCCGCGACACTTTAAGCTGACTAGTCGCTGGTCCTAGAGGGCACAACAGGACAAGAAACCTCTGAAGGACTTCCACATTTACGCTCCGTTTCCAAATAGATAAAATGACAAATAAATGCATACTCTGAAAGCTCTCCAGAAGACATGTGTGATTATATTACTGGATGCTCGAAATTGAACAGGAGAATGCACGTTTTAAACAGCTTATTGTACAGGAAAGTTAATCGCCGTTCTAATATAATGCGCTGCTGCACTGTAGAGGTCTTTACGGGTCAAAAAATCCCCTCCTGTGCATGCACCCATCCAACTACCCACCCACGCACGGACGCACACACACACACACACACACACACACACACACCCATAAACAGAGAGAAAGAGAGAGAGGCCATTGAGACTTTCAATCTATGATAACAAACTGTTTATTTAATTAGAGAATAGTCTATCTTAACCCAAGCCAATTAATGGTTAACATTAAAGTCTGTGGCATCCAATCTGTCATTCTTCATATTTAGCACGAAAAACAGCACAAATCTTTTGCATATTGGCAGTAAATGTTTATGGTCATCAACCAGTGGAATATTACATTTTTATTCTTTCAACAAATAACAAATAATTTGAATGCAGCGAGTTCGTAATCATGGCTTCATAAGTGGGAAGGCGGCAGAGAAGCGCTCTCGAGTGCATCGTTTTGTTAACTTTGTGGTTTATTATTTTGAGTCGTTTAGGACGCGGTAACACACGGCCCTCTCACAATATATTGCTTAACAGGTCTTAACACCTCTTCCAATCAAGCCAGGGCCAGCTAAACGAACCGGGCCCGAGCGATCATATTAGTCAAACGAACAGGGCTTTGAGGATCAGACGCTCTCGGGCACGGTTCAAAAGCTCAGTGTGAGAGTACACCTTTAGAAAATAATAGCACAACCTAATTGATATTCTATAATTAGATCAACTAATCTAATATTAGAAAATCATGACCCATCTCTACTCACTAATGCATTCATATAAGTGTAATCTGTATCTGATTTAGAAGCAGAAATCTGTGAGAACTATAACGACCCAAAGAGAAAGAACTGATCAAAATAAGCTGTTATAGGAGCAATAGTCATGTGTGCAGCGCTGTGTCATATTTCATAGCTGTTCACAAGGTGTTTGTCACAGCTCAAGACTTATTTCATTAATGACGTCATCAGTGACTAGTCGACTTCAACTCGACTTTCATCACATAAAAGTCGACTTTAAAAAATTACCCCCTAGTCCCTACCAATATCCAGCCACTACTAAATTGTCCCTGGCAATTATTTTGATCAAACTATTAAATATACGTGTATGTAACAACTGTTGTTGTAATTTTGTCTGCATCCGAAATAGTTCATAGCATTGATGTTATCTGAGAAGTTAAAGAAGTATGCAAGAAAAAGGCCCACTTTCAAGAAATACACGTGTGGAGTAAGAACATAAAAGAGCCGAAGTGTTTAAAACATACGAGCACAGTTCAGCTGAATGATAAAGTTTACTCTCTTTATTAACTTTATGCTGTTCTGCTGTTTTATGTGCATCTGCTTCTCAAATTTGCCCTTTTTACATTGAATATCACTTTAGACTAATACAATCAGATACAACAATCATTTTTCAAATATTTATTACAATATATACTAGTTGTAAAGAACATTCACTTCACTGTATGTGACGACTGAATGCTTTCATCTCATTTCCTATTGAACTGAATTGCAGTGGCCAAAATGTACCGTTTTCAACTGCTTACACACTAAATCTTTACTTATCACACAATTTCTGAAACCTGACACGCTGACAAACCGCACACACCAAATCTGCAAAACCATACACTAATTCTCGGCCTTTGCAACACTTTTTGCAACTCTTTTTGCAAAACACAATTCTCTCTATATAACACACAAAAATCTTACAGGAATTAATGTTGCAAAAAAAAAAAAATGTGTTAATTAAAACGTGTTGCAAAAAAATATGTGTTATAAATGTGTTGCAAATGTTTGCTTTTGAGATGTGTTTGTGATATTTTGAATGCAGTGCTTCATTTTGCAAGAGATGTGAGGCATATTATGTGTGCAATTCTTGGATTTGTGTGTAAAGTTTTGGAAAAAAATAGGCAACATTTTGAAGATGTGTGTAAGCAGTTGAAAAAAACTGTAAAATATAGTGAATTAAGCAAACTTGATCAGAATGCACAATATTTGCACTAACATTGCATTTTGAGCTGCAGCTTGTTATATTAACTAGTGTTTTACTAGTCAGCAGTAAACCGGTTATCTCACCTGAATATGGTTTGGATGTTATCTTTTGGAATGGAAATATTGATATTTTATTTGTAAACATCATACCTTTTCACTTATTTCAGTTAATGTCATAAAACTAGCAAGCAAAGTCAGTAGTAGTGCTGATAGTGTCGTGTATGCGTGTGTGTGTGTGTGTGTGTGTGTATCACGATTGTCTGTAAATACGATATCACGTGTGTGTAAACATTTGATTCAGATCAGGACTTCGGAGTGCGTATCACAAATCTGTTTTCTGGTTTATTTTTCAAAACGTAACCATTAAGGCACAGTTATGAAAAAACAAAACAAAGAAAGTATATACAAATACAAATACCTTAAGGACATTAACCATGGTTTTACTATAGTAAAAGTGTGGTAACCGTATAATTTTTTCTATAATCACAGTTTTACTACAATGGTTAAACTATGGTTAGTGTAGAAAAACCATGGTTCATTTGTGGTTACCATGGTTTAACCATGTTTTTTCACCTCAAGAGGACACATAGGATGAATAGAGAGATGCAGCGTTCACTGCTTTAGGATTAACAGAACCTTAAATAGTTTCACGTACTTATCTAAATCTGAATAAAGAGAGGTGTAGAACCAGATTTTTATTTATATATGTATACTATTTATATATCCTGTATTCTCTATAGAGTGGTCAAACAATCCAAAGGAAACATATTAAGAAACAGAAATAAAAGTCACTTACAAAATGTGAGATTAGATGAACAATAAACAAAATAAATCTGAGCACAATGTCTGAAAACACGGAGTGTGTTAAAAATATAAAATAATTTTCTCCTATTAAATTAAAAAAACAGAACACAGACTATCTTGGATCACAATTTGCAACTAGACAGATGTCCGGTTCCTTCCTCTACAGTCAAAAATCTGGGTGTTATATTAGACAGCAAATTATCTTTTGAAAATCACATTTCCCATGTTACAAAAAAAACTGCATTCTTCCATCTTAGAAACATTGCCAAGCTACGGAACATGTTAAGTGTTTCTGATGCAGAAAAGTTTGTTCATTCATTCATGACCTCTAGACTGGACTATTGTAATGCACTGCATCTTCAATAAACAAGCTACAGATAGTACAAAATACTGCGGCTAGAGTCCTTACCAGGTCAAGAAAATATGATCATATTACTCCAATTTTACCGTCTCTGCACTGGCTACATATTAAGTTCCGTATCAGTTACAAAATATTATTACTTGCCTATAAGGCCCTAAATGATTTAGCTCCTGCGTACCTAACTAGTCTTATATCACGCTACAATCAACCCGCTCCCTTAGGTCACAAAACTAGGATGGCAAAGTCCACTAAAGGAGGTAGAACTTTTTCATATCTGGCTCCTAAACTCTGGAATATTCTTCCTGATAACGTTCGTGGTTCAGACACACTCTCTCTGTTTAAATCACATCTCTTTAGCCAAGCATTCATATAATGCATCCCATAATCTTGTACTGCAGGTATATCTGATCAAACGCACATTATTATGCTTTAGCTTGGGTTGAACAACAGCTACGCTAATTATGTCTCTATGTGTTTCTCTGTTTCTGGATTAACATCCCATAATTACACAAGCTTCAGTCTGGATCCAACTCTTAAATGATCTGAGATGACCGAACACCTGAGAAGAGACGATGCTGACACTCAGACAATATACAGAATTAACCAAATATTGCCATAAGTGAAATATATTACGTTTCTACAATATATCAATCTATTATAGAAACTTAGTTTCCTGTAAAGCTGCTTTGCAACAATTGTATCATAAAAAGCGCCATACAAATAACCTTGAATTGATTTCATTCAGCAGTTACACATATCAGGTTATTGTTCAATTTTTCAGCAAATAGACTCGACTAAATTGTGCATGCGAATAGTGTGTAACACCCGCTTTCTGTGAGCAGCAATAACGCAAATCACTGCAACTACACAAATGGATTTGTGAATCCAGCACATTCTATAATGAGCCTCATTTGGATATAAAGGAAGCATTTTTGCCCAAAAAAGCATGACAATGGATTCATTTAAATACGCATGGTGCAGTGCTATAAATAAGCTTAGTCATTTGCAAGATTTTGTTGGAAAGATTTTTTATGTTTTTAATATTCTGCTCATCAGGCTTACTTGAATGATGTATTTTCACACAAAATCGGTTGCTCCATTAATGTTTCAATAGATTCACGTACTCATCTAAATCTGAATAAAGAGGTGTAGAACCAGATTTTTGTTTATATATGTATACTATTTATGCATCCTGTATTCTCTTTAGAGTGGTCAAACAATCCAAAGGAAACATATTTGAAACAGAAATAAAAGTTTGATGTTGAGATCAAACAAGAAACTGTTTTAAATATTGATAATAAAAATAATACGTAAAAATGTTTCTTGAACAGCAAATCAGCATTTTAGAATAATTTCTGAATGTGACACTGAAAACTGGAGTAATGATGCTGAAAATACATCTTTGATCACAGGAATAAATGACATTTTAAAATATATTCAAATAGAAAGCTGTTATTTTAAATAGTACAATATTTCACAATATTACTGCTTTTGCTGTATTTAGGATCAAATAAACGCAGGCTTTGTGAGCAGAAGAGATTCTTTAAAAAACCTTACAAATATTAGGCTGTTAAAAAAAATATGATCATTGCATCTAGTTGTTTTGGATACGAATAAAACATCAGGTCCGACAATCTAGTGTCTTTTTCATTTAAACCTAGATTTATTCGCATCGGCTCAAGGAAGACACTTTGAACATTTGACTTGACAAAGACATTGTGGGGGATGAATTTAGGTTTTATTAAAAAGTGTTTGCGTATTCTACAATCGTGCGCACGCACACATTAGGATAGGTTAGATGCCTGTCTCCGTTCCGAGTCCCTTTCAAGCACTTTACCGATTTAACCCTCTCCTCTTTCTGCCTGGCTCTTTGGCCCGCATCACTCGCCTGTTCTTCATAAAGCTGCTGTGAAAACGTGGGAAGAGCCGATGAGGGAGAAGTTGGTGTATATAGGCGGAGCAAAATACTTCATCGCTCCGTCTATAGCGCTTTGTGATTGGGTGGTTTATGCTGGAGACAAACCAATGGGCCACTGGCTGCTCGCTGTCCCTGCATTACAAAAACTAAAACATTCTGTCGGCACCTTAAGTGCGTCTGCCCACCGGGAAAATGCCCGGTGTGCCCGATTACACATCCAGCTGACGTGCGCTCAAATATCAAGTAATGAAACCAGTCTAGTTCTGTTTCAGATGGTCAGTTCTTCACCAGATTACAGTGCAACGTCTGAAATAATGACTTTGTTAACTGGTTTTTCAGTAGGTCAGTACGGTCGGTGAAATCCTGGTCCTTCCTAAACCAGTTTAAGCGTGTCAGAAGTGTGTTAGCAGCTAATGCTTCATTATTTCTCACACTACTAGATTTCCAGAAACAGGTCCGAGGGGAGTCACTTTATGAATATGGGTCAATGAATGAAAGCAGTTTTGTAAATGATAGGCGCCCGTTTCTGGGAACTGTAACGACCTGGGAAATCCCAGATCTAATGAGGACCGGCCGGAGACACACAGACGAGTCCGAACGTCTGACACCAGAGAACATGCTGTCTTATTTATTAAGTAGTGCAGATCTGAATGATTTCTTCTTCATTGGAGATCTCAGAGATTCATCAGAAGCGTCTGATTGATATCAGATTCTGGCTGTGGTCTCATGCGTTTGGATGCTGTAGCAGAAAGCACAGAGAGAGTGGAAAAGGCCTGTAAGAGTTGTTGATCCTCCCACTGTGTGTGGGTTTGAGCTATTTATATTCAGAGAGAAATGGAGCATTGCAGAACGCCTTGGGCTAGGGCTACAGGTGTGTGTGTGTGTGTGTGTGTGTGTGTGTGTGTGTGTGTGTGTGTGTGTGTGTGTGTGTGTGTGTGTGTGTGTGTGTGTGTGTGTGTGTGTGTGTGTGTGTGTGTGTGTGTGTGTGTGTGTGTGTGTGTGTGTGTGTGTGTGTGTGTGTGTGTGTGTGTGTGTGTGTGTGTGTGTGTGTGTGTGAGTGTGTGTGTGTGTGTGTGTGTGTGTGTGAGTGTGTGTGTGTGTGTGTGTGTGTGTGTGTGTGTGTGTGTGTGTGTGTGTGTGTGTGTGTGTGTGTGTGTGTGTGTGTGTGTGTGGTGTGTGTGTGGGAGTGTGTGTGTGTGAGTGTGTGTGTGTGTGTGTGTGTGTGTGTGTGTGTGTGTGTGTGTGTGTGTGAGTGTGTGTGTGTGTGTGTGTGAGGAGTGTGTGTGTGTGAGTGTGTGTGTGTGTGTGTGTGTGTGTGTGTGTGGCAGTGTGTGTGTGTGTGTGTGTAAGACAGCATTACACTGCTGGACACGCTTACTTTGGTACTATTTATGCACTGTTATAGTATTCATTAATTATTTAAAACAATAAAAAAATTATATCCTCTGTTTTATTTTCATTTTAGTTACTTTTGTTATTTTTATTAATTTGTATTGTTTTTTATTTTATTATTTATTTTTAATTGTTTATTATTTAGGTTTATTTTATATTTATTTCAGTTTTAGTTTTATTTATTTTTTAATTGTAATTTACTTTAGAGTAATATAAATATAATTTAAATAATGTTGCCTTGGCAGCTAACTGAAATAAGTTTTTCATCTAATATTTATATTTTATTTCAGCTTTATTTCAAATCACACATTTTTAATAGGTTTAATTTTAACCAAACATCATAGCATTATTATTATGTCATGACATTTTTGTTAAAAGGTGCTTTTTAACATAATAAATTTTTTTGCCTTATTTCACCACAAAATCAGAAGCTAGAAATAAGAAATAATATTTTGCATAAACAAAATGGTGTGTGTCTATTTTAGAAATGTTGCTTTGGAAACCAACCAAAATAAATTTGTTTTAATTTAATTTTAAAATTAATTTTATTTTATTGTTTTATAATTCATTTTATTTTAGAATTTGCCTTTGGCAACTGAATGAAAGAGGTTTAAGTTTTTCATTTAATATTTATATTTGATCATATTTCAGCATTATTTTAACAAAAATGTTTTCATTAAAATATGCATTTATTTGTATTTTAGCAATGATCTAAAGAACACTTTTAAATGTTTCACTGATGCAACGTTTAATTTAATAATTTAGTGAAATGTTTTGAAATATTTTGTTATTGCTTGTTCCACTGCTTTCTGACTGCTAGAAATATAAACTTTATCAATAATGCATCATGAACAACCGCTCGAAGCAACCAGCAAAAATAATCTGCCAATCCAGTCATAAAACGTTCATTTCTCAGCCATCCGATTCATAGAAATATGACTTCCATTTTCACTTCATACACTGTAACAAAATATTTCAGATTATCAGAGTGCGTTCTACAAAAAAATATGTATTTCATTCATCCTTATTCAATGTGTTACTTACCATTTCTTTGTAATTATTTGTGAAATTTACAAGCAATTTATGAGTGAAAATTGTTTCAATGTAAATCCTGCATTAATTTTTGAGCAGTGCCCCCCCCCCCCTTCAAGTTAGCCTCCTTTAACATGTTAACAATAAGTTAAAAATACATTGCAAATATTAACTAAATAAAATCATTTAGTCATAGTATTCTACTGTTAGTTATATTATAATTTATTGAAAATCAACTATATTTCTTTCATATTTGTGTGCGGGGCGCCGGACTAATGAGTGTGTATGTAGGTACACAAACTTTTCAAAAGCATGTGATTTGAGGCTAAGCTCTAATTGGCTCGTTTCAAACTGTCCTTGGGGCACAGGCTCCTCCCACTTTTGTTGTTAGAGCGAATCAATATTGTTTTATATGTTTGGCCTCATGTGATTGGACCGTTCTCAACGACTCTCGTTCCACTCAGCAGCAGCTCGTCAGTTGACAGACAGGTACTAATTAATGTGGAAGCAAGCGCAATATCTCCAGATGAAAGAACATTCGGTTTTATCTTTACATAAAATACCCTTCACAAGCCGTTCAGATGAAGAAGAAAAAAGATCAAGGAGCAGATCGCCCATACTTTCAGTTTGTTTGCGCCCCCCCCCAACATGTTTAGCACCAGCCGCCACTGTGTGTGTGACACTGAAGACTGGAGTAATGATGCTGCGCATCACATACATAAATGACAGTTTAATATATATTGACAGAGAAAACAGCTGTTTGAAATCATACAACTGCTCCTGTATTTCTGAGAGGAATCAATTTTTTGCACCAGCCGCCACTGTTTTTGAGTCTAGTAAACCAGAACAGAATTAGTGCATCACACACTTTAGCATGCTGAACACACTGTACCAAAGGTGCTCGGATGGCATGGTGTATTTCTGCATCCATGTACCCATGTTAACTATCAGGGCACTTGTTTAGAGGATTGTGGGATACCTGGAATATGTGGGTCCTCCAGGCCGGTGGGCACCTTCCACTGGTCCACCTGTAGTTTCAGAGAGTTTACTTCATCGATGTCTCCAGGCACCCTGAGACACAAACACAACAGACTTTAATAAACATAGCTTTCTGGATCTACATTTAGATTGATTCATATATTGTTGTGCCAATGAGTTTTCATCTGAATTTTTTCTTATTGTTGTATAACATGTGTCTCTGGAGCACAAAAGCAGTCATAAGCAGCACAGATATATTTGTAGTAATAGCCAAAAATACATTGTATGGGTCAAAATTATAATTTTTTCTTTTATGCCAAAAATCATTAGGATATTAAGATCATGTTCCATGAAGATATTTAGTACATTTTCTACCGTGAATATATAAAAACTAGTTTTGATTAGTAATATGCATTGCTAAGAACTTCATTTGGACAACTTTAAAGATGATTTTCTCAATATTTAGATTTTTTTGCACCGTCAGATTCCAGATTTTCAAATATTGTCTGATCATAACAAACCATACATCAATGGAAATATTATTTATTCAGCTTTCAGATGTATAAATCTCAGTAAAAAAAAAAAATGATGACTGGTTTTGTGGTCCAGGGTCACATATGAAATATAATAAGACAGTGAAATGCACAAAAATAAATAAAAGCAATGTGACAAAAAAAAAATAATAATAAAATAAAATGCAAAAAAAAAAAAAAAAAAATAGAAATAAAACAATAAGACAATAAAATGCAAGAACATAGAAATAAAAAAAGTAAGATAATAAATGAAATAAAAACAAGATAGAATAATGTCTAAGATCAGCAACTCCGTGACTATACACATTACAGCTCAAATAACACACAATGTTAAATTCATGTAAATGTTTAAACAAAAACACCATAATCAAGAATCTGCCATAGCAAGTGTTTAGTGTTAAACGACACAACCTGACAGAAGCAGCAGCATCTAGAAATGAAGCTGTGAATAACGGCAGATTGTTCAGTGTGGGACGAGCAGCCACAGATCACCAGACTGTCCTGATCGGGGTTCAGACCGGACTTCATCATTACCAGCGCTTCACTGATGCCAAGGTTTAGTCCTGACCACAACACCGAGGGATGGACTGATTCTATGTGCTCTCATTATGAGCTGAATGACAGTTTCACATTCAATTTTCACATAAAGTCTGACTTTGTGATTGGGATGGTTAACCTGGGAGTGTGTTCCAAGTCATTTCAAGCGGTAGGTCTTGTGTTGGGGAATGATCAAGCAGGTGGCCAGGTTTACCTCAGACCTATGCTGATGAGCAAAGGCAGTGATGCTATCGTTTTCACTTAGTCTCATCTACCTTTCTTGCATGTGCAGTGGCACACCAGCAGGTGGAAAAGTGGAGACAGTGTTGACCTTATTGACTCACCCTGGCAAGCCCCTCTGAATATCCCAGATGTGAGCAGACTTAAGGCCCGTACACACCGGGACGAATATCGCGCGTTATTCGCCAGC
This sequence comes from Gymnocypris eckloni scoliostomus, assembly GCA_027564155.1. Taxonomy (NCBI): domain Eukaryota; kingdom Metazoa; phylum Chordata; class Actinopteri; order Cypriniformes; family Cyprinidae; genus Gymnocypris; species Gymnocypris eckloni. The sequence continues at coordinate 37,740,724 of CM050412.1, read as the reverse complement.
GTTTTTTGTGTTCACACCCAAGAGATTTTCGCTGACGATGAGCCGAGTGAACATGCAAATTCATTCCCTGACATTAGATGGCGCTTCATGTAAAACAGTACCCCGGTACACAAGGTGGTGCTGCGCAACTTTACACTTCTGACACTCGCTTGTCACTCAGAAGAAGAGAGCAATTATTTACGCGCTTGTCATACAAAGAAAACATGGATATTTCACGCACCAGAAGCTCCAGCGATGAAGAAATTATTGTTCTGTTGAATGGGGAAAGACGCTGACCGCCGGCAGTGTAGACGCTACTTGGCGTATATCTTCTCCGTCGTTACGTAAGTGTGCTCGGCAAGACTGTTTTGTGTTTGAGCGCCCCCAAGTTGCGTTTTACTGTAACTTCAGCTGCTCCAGACACGTGAGCAAAAGCGCCAATCTCATTGGTCGGATAGTTTTTGACGCGGCGCGTCAAACCAAAAAAATGAACCCGAGGCGTTTTAAAATCACACATGGCGTTTTTCGCGTCGGTGTGCACACTCACATTGGCGCCCTTTTTTTAGTCACGAGGCGTTAAACGTCGGCGAATATCGCGCGAAATTCGTCCCGGTGTGTACGGGCCTCAAGCCTGGAATTAGTTCGAGAACTGATGTGAAAAACCCATACAAACCTTACATTGATAAAGGTCAGTTAAGTGGTTTGCAGGAAATTGACCCTTTTCGCTAATTCTCTCGGGTTAATTAGGGCTGAAAATTCACAGTATATGTCAAATGACCATGAACACTGCAGTCATTTTAATGCATTTAATTAGGTAATTAACTGTCACAGTGAGTCATTACATAAGTATGTTCACAAGTATAAGAGCATTAGGAGATGTTTAATCGCTTCTTTTTGTTTACTTTAAATGCTTTATAAACATATAATACTGTTCAGAAGTTTGGTGTCCGTAAGTGAGTCTCTTCTGCTCACCAAGGCTGCATTTATTTAATGAAAATAAAGCAAGATTGTGAAATATTACTCTTTTCTATGTCAATATCTATTAAAATGTCATTTATTTCTGTGATCAAAGCTGTATTTTCAGCATCATTACTCTAGTCTTCAGTGTTCATCTTCAGAACTGATTTATTATTATATGCTATAATAAGCGTAATTTAAATTTTTTGTGGAAACTGCATATTACTGAATATTAATAATACTTTTCTTGTGTGTGCCTTGATATGTTTTAACTAAATATTTACTCCTTTTTATTACTTAAGGTGATAAAATAAAGCAAAATAAGACAATTAAATGCAATAAATAAATAAAAATAAGACAATTAAAAGCAATAAATAAATAAAAATAAGACAACAAAATAGAAATAAAAACAATAAGACAATGAGATGCAATAAATAAATAAGAAATATGACAATTAAATGCAAAAATAAAACAATAAAAGAAAAAAGCAACAAAAACAATAAGAATATAAAACACAAAAATAGAAAGATTATGTATTCTAAATATATACAAACATTAAATATAAATATTTTATATATATATATATATATATATATAATTTCTTTTCTTTTTATAAATAAATTATTTATTTATTTATTATTATTTCTTGTGTGTGAAAAATGTCCCTTTAGATTTTCTTAAACTAATTCTTTACAGTATTTTACTACTTAGATTAAACAAGTTGTTTCTAATTGAGAACAAGAATACACACACACACACACACACACACACACACACACACACACACACACACACACACACACAGACACACACAGACACACACACACACAAACACACACACACACACACACACACACAGACACAGACACACACACAACACACACACACACACACACACACACACACACACACACACACACACACACACACACACACACACACACACACACACACACACACACACACACACACACACACACACACACACACACACACACACACACACACACAGACACACACACACACACACACACACACAGACAGACACACACAGACACACACACACACACACACACACACACACAGACACACACACACACACACACACACACACACACACACACAGACACACACACACACACACAGACACACACACACAGACACACAGACACACACACACACACACACACACACACACACACACAGACACACACACACAGACACACACACACACACACACACACACACACACACACACACACACATGACGCTGGTTTGAACACCTGAAGATGCTGCCGGTCAGGATAACGGTCCTTCTGCATCGACATCACTTCCTCCAGAGACGAGCCGAACATGGAGGGCCGAAAGATGGCGTTACAAGCGTGAACGATCTCCTCGATAGAGGGCTTGTTTCAAAATGAGTCTTCTCCAAATATATATGTATATGTATGTTATTATGCTGCCAAATGTTTAGCTCATACCAATGAATGAACAATGAACCTCAATGTGCGGCAACCTTATTAAAATTGCCGAGCTAAAATACAGGATTACATTTGTACTCTTTCACAAACTGTGTAGATTTAAAATATTTGTCAATTTACATGCTAAGTCTTAAAATAATGTTTGCAAAATAATGATAAAATAATACTCATTGCATTCAAATTTTTACTGGTTGCATACATATTAAATATCTTTGAAAATAATATTGTCATTGATTAAATTCATTTAGAAAATATTATTTTAAATGCATATTTAAGTTTGAAAATAATATTGTCATTGATTAAATTTATTAGAAGTTTTAAAAAAATACTGTCAAATTAATAATAAATTAATACTGATTACATGCACATTAAATATTTTTAAATTAATTAATTCAAATTGAAATAAGATAATACTGATTACATTCATATATATATATATATATACTTATAAGTTTGAAAATAATATTGTCAATAATTATATTTATTTAGAAAATTGTGTTTTCAAAATAGAAGTATGCCTTACAGTATAATAATATTTGCTCTACTAATAAATTTACAGATTAATTCATTTATTATTTATTTGCATACAGAAAATACTTGAAGAAAAAAAATTTTTTAAGAAAACCTAAATTTTGATTTTAGAAAACAATATAGGGCAATAATCTTAAATAAATAAACAAACAAACAAAAATCCAAACTCTGCCTTTTCATACTTTTCCAGATCTAGAAATGACTCAAATCAAATGCCACACTTTTGCATACTTGGAGCCCTGCCTTTTTACCTTTTATGCATGCTTTGAATGACGCCTATGTAGGCAGCACACTAGTGTTCTGGAGCGTAGCCGTGTTACCCCGCTGAGCGTCTGGCACAAACACACATTAGCACACAAACACACTGGAATCTCCACAGGACACTAGCACAAGCGCTCACACCAAACACATGTGTGCTTCACACCGGGATCATCCCATCATGCACCAGTGCTGTCAGAGCGTGACGTCTCCAGGACAACAGGCGAATTACAGACACTGAATGTTAATTAAAACTGTTAAATAACCATGACACTTCACAGCCAATTAACACACGCAGCGCATTAGAGCACAAACCAGACGCTCTGCAAACACTGAACCATTCATTCAACGGAAAACTAAAATATGTCAACATTTCAAAATGTGTTACATTGCATACAACTTGAAATATTTGTAATTCATATTATAAGCATGAAGCCATTGAGGCCAGCAGGGGGTGCTCACCCTGCAGTCAGTGTGGGTCCTAATGCCCCGGTGTAGTGATGGAGACACTATACTGTAAAGAGCACTGTCTTTCGGATGAGACGTTAAACCGAGGTCCTGGTCATTAAAAATCCCAGGATGTCCTTCGAAACAGAGTCGGGGTGTAACCCCAGCACCCTGGATAAATTACCCCTTTGTCCTCTGACCATCATGGCCTCCTAATCATCCCCATACACTGATTGGCTGCATCACTCTCCACCTGTAGCTGGTGTGTGTGTGTGTGTGTGTGTGTGTGTGTGTGTGTGTGTGGGGGGGTGTTCTGGCTCACTATGGCTGCCGTCATATCATCAGGTGGATGCTGCACACTGATGGTGGATGAGGAGATTCCCCCCCCCTCTATGTAAAGCGCTTTGAGTGCCTAATAAAGCGAGAATTATTATTATTATTATAAGCTTTAAAATAATATTATAATAATAATAGAATACAAATATTAATTATAATACATATTTTAAATAATAAAAAAATATAATAAAATAAAAACAATAAGATAATATTGTAATATTTGTAAGTTTGAAAATAATATCGTAAAAATATAAAATATTTTTTAAATATATTAAAATAATATTTACAATAAAATTATATTCTCAAAATAATAAAACAATACTGATTACATTACAATCACATTTCTCTAATCGCATACATTTATTTATTTTAAATTCATATTATAGTTATAAAATAATAAATGTATTATATAACTATAATATGAATTTAAAATATATAAATGTATGCGATTAGAGAAGATGTGATTGTAATGTAATCAGTATTGCTTATAGAAGTTATAAAATAATAAATGCCACTGATTACATGTATTTAGAAAATGTTATTTTAAAATTAAGTTATTAAATAATATTCTACAATAAAAAAAATCTAAAATAACAAAATAATACGGATAATATTTACATTGTCACTGACTGTGTTCGTTTTAAATGTTTTAAATTCTTATTATAAATGAAATAAATACAAATATAGCAAATATTTTTAAAATAATATTGGCAAAACTTCATTATGTTACATGCATAATATTATGCATTATAATGTCATTATTTGTGAAAACTACCAGCAGTCTCTGAGTGAAAACAGGTCCTGCGTCATGTTGTTAGAGTGAAATTATCCTCATTATACTCTGTATAATTGTGTATGTGACAAATAAAGCTCATCTGAGCTCGTATTGTATTTGTATTGTTAGAGTGTGCGCTCTGATGAAGTGAAGTCGCGCACCTTCTTGGCTCCGCTGAGCGCAGCTTTCTGTAGTTTACGGTAACAGTATTTTGCATAGCTGCTAATCGCCACTCCTGCAACACAGAAACACAAGCAGACGTCAAATATAACAGATATTCAGCATCTTAACGGCCTAATAATTACTGTCGGGGCAGTGTGGAGCGTACAGCATTAAACGGTGTCTTAATTTCACTTGCCGCGTGCAGTCAAACAATATCAAAATATTCATTCATTTAAAAACAGTTTTGATTTTGCATTCCTTACTAATTCTATTCTTGCTAAGCATTGAGAAATATAGCACATTTGTACATTATTTATCTACTCTAGGTTCACATCCTATTGTGTTTTAATACAGCTAATTTCACGAGTTTTTATATTTTAGATAAAATATTTTGGTGTATTTATAAGTTATGAGTTAAAAACATTACCGAAAAGCAGCATTATACATATTTTTTCAACAAAAAATTGAATTCATGCTTAAAACTATAGGAAAAAACATTTATATTTATGTATGCATATATATATAATTAGCTTCTCAATTAAATGTATCTAAAATTTTAAATTGAAACAGGAAATATAAAAATCAAATTCAAAATATAAACTTGATTAATTAATTCAAATGACATTATAATAATATGCCAGTGATACTAAAATAACATTCACGTTTTAAAATACTTTAAAATCATGTTATTAAAATATTTAAAATAAAATGTTACTAAACTAACTTCGTAATATGACTAAATCCTTTTAAAACTAAAATCTTAAACTTTTTAAACGTTACAATTATTTAACAAAATTCACAATATTTAATATAATTAATATTTTACAATTTTATATTATTATATTTCATATATGTATTATTTAATATAATAAATTGACATAAAAAATAAGACTTAATAAAAATAAAAAGCACACAACAAATTTGCTAAAACTTTAACTCAAAATGAAAACAGAAAATACAAATAATTAATCCGATTCAAAATATGAACAAAGATCAGTCAGTGATACTAAAATAGCATTAGTTTGTTTACTGCACATCCAAGTGAAAAATGCCTATAACATGACTGGAATTGATTTATTTGGATAGTGGCTTCTGTCCAGATTAAAGCTATTAATTATGACTTCTTTGTTGTTATTTGGGAAATTTACTAGCAATTTCTGAGTGAAAATGAGTAAATTCGGGTGATGATCCGACTGAATTCTCTGTCTTACCCTTCCCCTTAGTTGTGCGTTCACGTGAGAGTAAGGCGTTTCTCTGAATAGAGGCCAGACAGATGGCCATGAGCTCCCAGCCTCTCTGGAGACTGTCGTAGCGGAAGTTCTCTGTGGTCTGTCGGCACAGCTGGATGTAGAGCTCATCCCGCAGGCCCTGGCAGCTCCAGCCTCTCACTGCCACCTCCAGAGCCACGACCAGCGGCTCGCCTCTGCCCCGCCGGTCGCCCATGTAGGTCTGGATGAGCTTGAAGAGATCCACAGCCTCGCGCTTCACCGTCCGGTCCGTCGTCATGATCATGGGCTTCTTGATGGGCTCGCTGCTCCACGCCAGCATGTTGGCGATGGATACTTTCCTCCTGAACAGACCCTGGAAGACAGGACAGGATTTTGTTGCCATTTTATATATATATATTTGATTCATTTTTATTTGTATATTTTCCATTTTAATAATTTTGTTTTTATATATTTTTTTTTATTTTTAGTAATTTTGTTGTTGTTTTTAATTTGTATTAGTTTTTATTAATATTTTTGATTCATTTTTATTTGTATATTTTCCATTTTAATTTTAGTAATTTTGTTTTTATATATTTTTATATTTTTTTTAATTTTATTTTTAGTAATTTTGTTGTTGTTTTTAATTTGTGTTAGTTTTTATTAATATTTAGAATCCATTTTTTTATTTTACATTTTAATTTTACTTTTAAGTAAGTCTGTTTTGTTTTGTCATTTTTTATTAGTTTTATTAATATTTTCAATAAATTTTTATTTGTATATTTTATATTTTAATTGTAGTAATTTTGTTTTTATAGATTTTTACATTTTATTTTACATTTATTTTTATATTTTTACTTTTAGTAATCTTGTTGTTGTTTTTTAATTTGTGTTAGTTTTTATTAATATTTAGAATCCATTTTTATATTTTACATTTTAATTTAAGTAAGTTTGTTTTGTCATTTTTTATTAGTTTTTAATAATATTTTAAATTCGTTTTTATTTTAATATTTAATATTTTAGATTTAGTCATCTTGTTTTTCGTTTTCGTAATGTTTTATTAGTTTGTAATAATATTTTAAATCAGCGTTTATATTTATATTTTCCATCTGAATTTTAGTTGTGCTAATTTTGTATGCTTTTGTAAATTGTATTAGTTCTATTAACATTTTGAATTAGTATTTATACTTACATTTTTCATTTTCATTTTAGTTTGTACTTTAATTTTGTAGTTTTTCTCATTTTCATTCATTAAGTAAAAAAAATATTTTATACAGTTTTTATTAATTTTTGTGCTAAAACTTAAAAAAAAAATGTTGCCTAGTTAAAAAGAAATATGTTTTTTAATTTATTATATTATTTATTCCATTTCAAGTAATTCAATAATTTGTAATGGTTCTAGTTTAACCAAGATTAATTTTCCAGTGTCACATTTCAACCCTGTACAGCCTCACATATGAAATATCAAAATATATACAAAATATATTTTTAAAGTTTGAATAATTAAAATAGTGAAAAAAAATATTTTCCTTGTCAATTTTTGTTTTAGTGTTTTTTGTCATTTTTTTTTATAAATATATTTTGAAATGGTCTTTTATTTTATTTTTTCCTTTAAATTTTGTCATGTTTTAGTAATTTTTTTTTTTAAATGTTCATACAGTTTTTATTCATTTTTAGCTTGTAATGTGATCCATAACAGTATAGCAGATAAAATTATATAAATATCAGTAGTCACTCCAATAATATGTCTTCATAAGATGATCAAAACATGATTGAGGCCTTAGGAATCACATAAGAAACAGGTGTTTAAAGGGTGTTTTGGTGTACCTGCGTGTGCTTGTTGAAGTGTTTGGATGCCCAGTTCTCGATGTCCGTCTCGGAGGACGGTTTGCGGAGTGTGAACTCTGGGAAGATGCCACAGCTCGCGCTGGGTATCATGTTGCGAGCGTTACGACTGGCCTCGAACTGAGAACATGCTCCGAGATCCTCCGACTGAAAGAAAGAAAACATTGTGTGTTGATGCTGAAGAGCAGCATTGAGAACAGAGGAAGCACAGATATTAAAGCATCTCAGCCGCAGGATCGGGTCAAGAGGAGACCGAGAGGAAATGAGTCAAGCCCCAAAATATTGAGAATAACAACAGCAGCAGGACTGCAGAAATACCTCCTTCAGGCAGTTATACAATCATACAGTTAAACATGATTCAAGCGCTTTCCTCTCGTGGCCTCAGTAACATCAGGCGTTACGAAACACGTCATGCAAAGCTCAACACAAAAAATTAGCATTTTAATAACATGGACCTGAGAGCATTTGTACAATTTCTGAAGAAGGGGAAAACTACGAATATTTATATATTGCATAATGCTGTTTATTTTTAACTGGCAAACATTATATTTAAATGCTTCTTGTAATAAGCATACATTTAAAAAAAATATAATAGTAAGGTTTATGATTAAAATGAGAAAAGAAAACAAATTGCTGTTGGGGTAATAAATAATAATAATAATACATTCCAAATAATTCAGTAAAAAAGTAATTAATAATTTGTTTTGGGTAAATGCATTTGCATTTAGATGCAAAAATACAGATAATTTTTTTTGTAGTGAAAAAAATCGAAACAAAAACAAAGATCATGTCGTTTTTTGTTGTTGTTGTTTTAAACATAAATATTAAAAGTATCAATAAAAACTAAATAAAAGAATAATAAAAAACGAGAAAAATACTAAAAAATGTCAAATTCAGTTGGGGTAAGAAAAATAAGTAAAAAAAACAACAACAGGAATGTTGTAATAATAATGCTAACAATAATATTATTAATATTAATAATAATAACGAAAAAAAAAATATGCATCTTGTTTGAAAGATGCAAAAAATACTGATTAAGGTTTATTTTTTTCAGTGAAAAGCATTTTGCTTCCACAAAAAATACATATATTTTTTCAGGACTTATCAATGAATCGTTTATTTTAACAGTGAATCATTCAACTGCTATGTGGATCATTTATTCACATGAACTGAGCAAACAAACCGACTGTAATCCAGCATGTGTCAAAGGTTTTGAGGAGGCTGAGCCCTGATGTTTGAGGAGTGTTTCATGGACGGAGTTTAACTTCAGCCGTGCGTAAAGACCATGAGACTTGAGGGACAGTCTGCCCTTGCTTCTTCCTGAATAACTGCATTTTCTTGGCTCCAGAAATACAGTTCATTTGAGCAAGCAGAGCAATTATCAGTGCTAATGATTCCTGTGAGTCTGCTGAGCATCATAACGGAAACACTGTGGCTTAAGTGTGTGTGTGTGTGTGTGTGTGTGTGTGTGTGTGTGTGTGTGTGTGTGTGTGTGTGCGCTCGTGTTTATTCAGCATTTGAGCACCAGACACCGATGAATCCTCCAATCATGTGAGTTACTGAGAACTTTAAAATCCTCCCAGAACACCCCAGCAACTGCATAGCAACATTCTAAAACATACTCAGAGCACCCTTAGCAACTGCATAGCAACATTCTAAAACAAACTCAGCACCCTTAGCAACTGCATAGCAATGTTCTAAAACATACTTAGAGCACCCTTAGCAACTGCATAGCAACATTCTAAAACAAAATCAGAGCACCCTTAGCAACTGCATAGCAATGTTCTAAAACATACTTAGAGCACCCTTAGCAACTGCATAGCAATGTTCTAAAACATACTCAGAGCACCCTTAGCAACTGAATCATCCAATCATGTGTTCTAAAACATACTCAGAGCACCCTTAGCAACTGCATAGCAATGTTCTAAAACATACTCAGAGCACCCTAACCTACACCTTTGTTTACTTTGTGTGTTGCTCGGCAACCACAACTGTTTCTGAGGAACTACATTGTTTGGTGGAAGAATACTGTTTTTATTAATATCATTACTCTTTAATTGCTTTAAACCATGGCTTTCATTGCTTTAGTCTATTTCCGATGACTGCAGAGATGGATTCTACATTTGTGAGATGGACACACTCTCGTTACTTATAGTTCATCAGAGAAAGTCCTCAACATCCTTTGTTTACTTTGTGTGTTGCTCGGCAACCACAACTGTTTCTGAGGAACTACATTGTTTGGTGGAAGAATACTGTTTTTATTAATATCATTACTCTTTAATTGCTTTAAACCATGGCTTTCATTGCTTTAGTCTATTTCCGATGACTGCACAGATGGATTCTACATTTGTGAGATGGACACACTCCTGTTACTTATAGTTCATCAGAGAAAGTCATGTGCGACACCGAACTCTTAACCTAGAGAAATAGTTGGTTAGTTAGTTAGTTAGTTAGTGAAATGTATTATCCCCGAAGGGCAATTTGTTCACAGCCAGCAATAAACCACATGCAACAACAAACAAGCACCACAACACAAACAAAAACAATGACTTCCATTAATAATATGCATACAATTATTTATAATTAAAAACCAATGGCAGCTGGTATAAAATTATATTTAAACCTATTGGTCCTACATCAAGGCAACTAATATCTGCGAGTAGAAGCAAGCAACTTACTGCAAGGGATCATTCATAATTAACTCAGCCTTCTTCAAAGTCTTGGCCTTATACAAGTCATTCAAATCATTTAAAGTGTGCCAACAATCTTACCACACACTTTAACAATACCTTGCACTTGCAGTCTGTTTCTGTTTTTGACATTAAGTGAGCCATACCAACACACAAATGAGAAAGTAATTAGCACAAGTAACTGAAGAAACACCTGGACTGGTGCCACTAACGAGGTCGATAAGAGAACGAATGGGACGGACGAGCAACAGAAATGAAGTATAACTAAAAATAATAAAATCTGTTTAGTTTTTTTAAATCATGGTCTGTGTATAAAAGGAATGAATACGCTACATTTATTTCACTTAAATAATTATCAGATTATAATAATAAAAGACAAAGAATGAATGACAAGTAGCCTATATGCTGCTGAGTATGGTTCATTTTTGCAGCCTGTTCATTATCAGAATAAAACATAGTCAAGCAAACATATAAACACTGGTTGATTTAAATATTCTGTCGTACAATCTGTACCAAGCACATATTTGCTCATGTGAAGAGGATGTTTTTGTGTGTGTGGTTTTTAGTTTTTTTAATGTAATAATGCGGTTTGTGCTTTTGTTTGTTTAAGCTAAACTACAACGTAATGTGAATGTAGAGTCAAATGATTTGATCATTTTTAATGCTATAGTAGACACCACATCACCCTCCGCTGGATGTATAATGAGCAGCAATAAACTACATTTTAGCATTTTAAAATGCCTAGTCAAATTTCTGAGGATATTTTAGTGAAAGTAACTTAAAAATAGTGAAACATTACAATTCAGAGACAGTAATATTGTAATGTAACTAATTACTTTCAAAAGAGTAAAACTAGTAATATATATAATGTATTACATTTTGGAAGTAACTTGCCCAACACTGTGCATCACAGGACTAGTACAAGACGAGCAACTGTGGTTGAAAAGTATATATATATATATTTTAAATGACATGGTTTGGCTAGATAAGACCCTTATTCCTCGGCTGGGATCATGTAGAGCCCTTTGAAGCTGCACTGAAACTGCAATTTGGACCTTTAACCCTTTGATCCCATTGAAGTCCAGTATTTGGAGAAAAATCCTGCAATGTTTTTCTCAGAAACCTTCATTTCTTTGCAACTGAAGAAAGAAAGACATGAACTTCTTGGATGACATGGGGGTGAGACATTTTCATTCTGGAAGTGAACTAATCATTTAACAGTCCTTCAACAAGCTTGAATTTCTTTATGCAAAATATGATTTTGAATTTAGGTGTTGAATGTGGTGATGTCAGTCGTGCGTGTTGGTGATGATGTGAGTGTGATGCCTTACATAAGCGTGAGCACTCTTCAAACTGCACATGCTTAAATATTGATGTGGAACTGCAGGGCGTGTCTGTGTGTGTGAGAGTGTGTGTGTGTGTGTGTGTGTGTGTGTGTGTGTGTGTGTGTGTGTGTGTGTGTGTGTGTGTGTGTGTGTGTGTGTGTGTGTGTGTGTGTGTGTGTGTGTGTGTGTGTGTGTGTGTGTGTGTGTGTGTGTGTGTGTGTGTGTCTGTGTGTGTGTGTGTGTGTGTGTGTCTGTCTGTCTGTGTGTGTGTGTGTGTGTGTGTGTGTGTGTGTGTCTGTCTGTCTGTGTGTGTGTGTGTGTGTATGTGTGTCTGTCTGTGTGTGTGTGTGTGTGTGTGTGTGTGTGTGTGTGTGTGTGTCTGTCTGTGTGTGTGTGTGTGTGTGTGTATGTCTGTGTGTGTGTGTGTGTGTGTGTGTGTGTGTGTGTGTGTGTGTGTGTGTGTGTGTGTGTGTGTGTGTGTGTGTGTGTGTGTGTGTGAGTGTGTGTGTGTGTGTGTGTGTGTGTGTGTGTCTGTCTGTGTGTGTGTGCGTGTCATGGGTGTGTGTGTGCGTGTGTGTGTGTGTGTGTGTGTGTGCGTGTGTGTGTGTGTGTGTGTGTGTGAGTGTGCGTGCGTGCGTGCGTGCGTGTGTGTGTGTGTGTGATCTGCTGGACAAACACACTAAGCCGCCTGCAGTGTGTTGCTATGCAGTTGCTGGTGTGTTATGGGAGGTTTGCGTGCCTGTTCCTGCTGAAGCTGCTGTCTGCCTCCATTACTATTAGCATATAGAGCAGAACCAAAAAAATCTTCCAAAGAAACTCTCACACAGTTTAGCTCGGCTCAAAGCGATATCTCCAGAACAAATATATCAGTGTTTGGGTAACAGGCATCTGAGGGTCAGCCGGCCCAATTAACCTCACTGGCAGCGCTTAAGTAGCGGGTCAGGCCTGATTCAGGACAGTTAAACGCTCATTATGTTGGGCTGAAAGAGCTCAGAGTTCAGCTCATCAGAGGATTCCAGCTCATTTACGACCCCAGCGCCAATGTGTCCGAAAACACTTTCTGCTCCGCCACTGAAACTGGCATCATAACACACAATCAGCAAACGCAATCTGAGTTCATCCTCTGGTTTTTGATTGTATCTTACATTCATAATATTCTATTCCACTCTAATCACAATTTCCATTCATTAAAACAGTGATTCTCAATGTTTTATGATTTTCCATTTGAACCTTGAAACACCAATGAGATTTAAAGTTCATATTTAAATCTCACGTTCATAGTTCTCTGATGTTGGCCAATGTCATGAAGGTAAACAATGCAATATTTCATAATTTTTAGTACGAGTGTATTTGAGTGTTGCTATAAAATGTATGGCAACACTCTAAATACACTCGTACTAAAAAGGCATCGCAATAATCTGGTAAATGCCTCCCATCCACTGCAGTGACATAAATATGGGAATCTCTGCAATGTTTTGAGTTTCTGCATGTCGTTGTGCATTACCTGCGAGGGATGGAGGTAAGGTTCAGGTGATGCCAGGTTGGTTTGCACCGACAGACTCTTTTCTAGCAGCGCCTGAGGAAATGCCAGTCTGTCCAGGGTGGCGCGCTTCCAGTGGCTTTCCTGTTGCGCAAGAGCCTCGTCTTCGCTGAACGCCCGCACCACTGGCCCAGGCAGCGGCAAGGGCATCGCTCCGTCGCTTTCATACCCGTCTTTCGCTCCCTGGTCAGAAGACACGCTCCCTCGCTGATGTAACATCTGCTGAGCCTCCCATGCCAACCGGGCTTGGGTGATCATCGCCCCAAAACCGGACCCCATGCCGTCGCCCTCTCCTCCCGGCAAAGACGGCTTCCGGTTCTTACGTTTCCGATTGCCACCATTGAGATCGTGACTGTGCTGAAGCGTAAAGGAGCCGCCGTAAGAAAATCCAGCTGACAAGCTATTCGAACTGGTTGTCCCATAGCTCAGCAGACGCTCTGTTGTCCTAAATCGAGGGGAGGAGCCAGACTGATCGACATAAACTAGCTGCTTTACATATTCCCGCCCAGCGGCGCTATACTCCCGCCCACCGGAGTTATAATCCCGCCCACCGTAGTCCCTTACGCCCGAGCTATAATCCCGCCCACTGGAGCTGTAGTCCCGCCCTGCAGAGCTGTAGTCCCGCCCACTCGAGCTATAGTCTCGATCGCCCTGATTCGGCGTCTTCTCGGGCGTAGAGCTCCGCTGTCTCGTCAACACCAGTTGACCGTAAGGAGACGGGCTTTGCTTGGGAGAGTGGTAAAGACCTGGTTTTCGCGCCGGAGACCTGTCGGAGCCAAAAAAGGCCTGGTCGCAGTGCATGTCAGTGGGCGGTTCCTCATAAATAGGCGGGGACTGATATTCCGAGGGCGGTTCCTCGTACAAAGGAGGCTCGTAAGCATAGCGGGGAGACGATGGCTGGGAATCGCCCGAGCAGCGCCGCTGAGTGCCGCCCAAGTCCGCTCTCTTCAGGAACGGAGACTGCGATGCCAGGCGGTCGGGCAGGGAAAGGGCCGTGGCTTCGGGGTCAGAAGGAGCGTTGCTGGAAGAGTGTCTGGAGCGCGGGGAAGAACTGGAGTATCCGTTTCCCTGCGTCAGAAAACTGGGTTCCCGATCCGACACCTTGATGAGCATCCGCTCTCTGGTGCCTGTGCCCCATCTGAACCTAGACAATAAGAACATTTTTAGTAAATATGTTCCTGTGGCTCAGTGGTAGAGCATTGTGTTAGCAGCGCAAAGGTTGTGGGTTCGATTCCCAGGGAACACATGTACTGACAAAAACATGTATAGCCTGAATGCACTGTAAGTCGCTTTGGATAAAAGCATCTGCTAAATGCATAAACGTAAATGTAAATAAATAAAAAATTATAATAATTGTAACAAACGTTAAAATAAATAATTTTTATAAGAAATATATGAAAATATTTTGACTATTTATTAAAGGAGTAATACAATGAAATGAAAATGAAAAGATTCAATAAATGAACATATATATAAACATTTATTTTTTAGTTAAGACAATAAATAAGACTATTTAATAATAAATCAGATTTTCTTCAATGTTTATTAAAGGGACATAACATTAAGAGTAAAACAAAACAAAATACAAACATTTATTTTTAATAAAAAATATTCATCTTATATTATTTTAGTATTTACAATAAATCTCCTTGAATATATAGTAGTAAATTAATTTTATTAAATGGGCCATATCATGAAAAATATAAATATAACATTTATTTTGAATAAAATAAGCCCTCTTATTTTGCTCTGTAGACATTTCTTAACTTTCAGATCTCAAAACTAATTTTCCAATGCAAAATGTCAAGTTTATTACAATAAGATGTTGAAATGTCTTTTTCTGAAATTATCACAAACCATTTTACGTCTTAAATGTGATGAATTTCCAAGAATTACCAAATATTCAATGATGAAAAATGACTGAGTGGGATTTTTTCCGTGAGGATCAAATAAGAGAGATTTAATAAGAGGGAGTGATGATATCAATTGAAAAGAAGTAAGAGTAGCGTACTTTGATGAAAATGTTGGGTTTGTTTAAATCACTAACACTAACTATAGCAATAATAAAAGTGACGCTTGACTTCAAATTGAGCACCACTAAAAATCTCAGTCCTTCGAGCCTTTCAAGAGCAATTTATAAAGATCTAAATCTAAGAGATCCGAGTTTAAAGAGCACAGAAAAGGCCTCTGAGCATCAAGAAAAGAAGTGTGTAAAATCAATTCAGCACTTGGCCACCACAGCCCTCTGAAGACTCCCCGTGACCAGACTGGATTACACAGCCAAGTGTGTGTGTGTGTGTGTGTGTGTGTGTGTGTGTGTGTGTGTGTGTGTGTGTGTGTGTGTGTCTGTGTGTGTGTGTGTGTGTGTGTGTGTGTGTGTGTGTGTGTGTGTGTGTGTGTGTGTGTGTGTGTGTGTGTGTGTGTGTCTGTCTGTGTGTGTGTGTGTGTGTGTGTGTGTGTGTGTGTGTGTGTGTGTGTGTGTGAGTGTATGTCTGTGTGTCTGTGTGTCTGTGTCTCTGTGTGTGTGTGTGTGTGTGTGTGTGTGTGTGTGTGTCTGTGTGTGTGTGTGTCTGTGTCTGTGTGTGTGTGTCTGTCTGTGTGTGTGTGTGTGTGTGTGTGTGTGTGTGTGTGTCTGTGTCTGTGTGTGTGTGTGTGTGTGTGTGTGTGTGTGTGTGTGAGTGTGTGTCTGTGTCTGTGTCTGTGTGTGTGTCTGTGTGTGCTGTGTGTGTGTGTGTGTGTGTGTGTGTGTGTGTCCGTGCGTGTGTGTGTGTGTGTGTGTGTGCGTGCGTGTCTCTGTGTGTGTGTGTGTGTGTGTGTGTGTGTGTGTGTGCGTGCGTGTCTGTGTGTGTGTGTGTGTGTGTGTGCGTGTGTCTGTGTGTGTGTGTGTGTGTGTGTGTGTGCGCTTCTTTAGTAGCCGGATTAAAACTCTGAACATAAGAAACTTATCTCTCACTCCGTCTCTCTCTCGAGCAAGAGACCCACTACAAAGTGAGCAGTGTTTTCCTCTGGATATTAATTATTCATGGATATCCGACCTTCAAATCAATTTACTCATTCTATGCTTCTCTCTTCTTTCATTCCCTCCTCCTCCGTCACACAAAATCATTTCATGACCCTCCCTTCCTCGTCCCCACGCTCCTCATGGGATGAAACTATTTAAGTGCGACACAGTTGGAATATTAAATCTAAAAAACAGCTTGAAGCACTACGCCTGTTTTCTTCAATCATACCTTTTATTCCGTTCATTTTTTAATGCACACACAAAATCGTACATATCTCTTACAATTAAGCATCAAGTTATCCGGCATTAACTGTCCAAATGTCTTCCGACTGCCCATTTTTCTCAGGTTTCCGGAAAAATTTCAGCAATTATATGCAAAACCACACTGAGTTTGTGGCTTTTATGGAAGCATAATGCATCGTGTAATAACCTTAGAGCTCATGGTAGGTCTGTCTGGAAAGGTTATACTTTTATTACTAAAAAATACTTCTCTAGAGACAAAAAAATGAATCTTCCTTACACACTATAATTATATGTATGCTATTTTTGCAGTATACAGTATGTATTCTATGTACAGTATGTTGATTTTCTGTATGCATGGAATAAAGTACAACTTTGCATTTAATGCAAAAAACATATTCTTGATCAGTGTTTTTGTCTTGTTTTCTAATAAAAATATATAAATATTCCTAAATCAAGACTTAGAGATAAAACTTAAAATATTACATTTTCCGAAAAATTTATCAAAATTAAATGAGTTTTTGTTTAAAACAAGAAAAAGTATCTGTCAATGAGGCAAGAAAAATAAACTTCTTTCAATTCTTTTTCTGACCCAATTAGCAGATATGTTTTCTTGCTTTAAGCAAAAACTCAATTTTGGTAAATTATCAAACATATCTTGATTTAAGAATATTTAGATATTTGTATTGAAAAACAAGACAAAAATGCTAAATTAAAATTGTATATATATTTTTCTTTTCTTTTGCAAAAAATATACTGTATATATAATATATATATTATTTTTTTTTTTTGTAGTGCACATACTTTATACTGCAAAAATAGCATGAATAGTATTGAAGTGTGCACATATATCATTAAAGTCTCAACAGGAAGATATTTATTTCTGGTCCAGTCGAGCTTTCAAAGACACTTACAGCGCTGATCTAATGAAACAAATAAAAACAAGAGCTGTGCGTCTTAAAGAGCGTCTGAAGACCGGCTGTAAGGATGTACTGTTGAAGCTCGCTCAGACGGTCAAACTAAATGAAATCTGACTTCCACCGGTGTCTGGGATGTTTTCCGTGTCAGTTCCTCCAGGGCTCGACAGTGCAAGCATTTCACCAGCGTTTAAGACAAAAAAATAGATGTGTGCGAACTGTAAAATGTATTTAGGAGCATGAATGCAAATAAAAAAGGCTCTGTGAGTCCTTAAAAAGTCTTAGATACAATAAATGCTATAAGAAATGTCTT
The DNA here is from genome assembly GCA_027564155.1 of Gymnocypris eckloni scoliostomus. Lineage (NCBI taxonomy): Eukaryota > Metazoa > Chordata > Actinopteri > Cypriniformes > Cyprinidae > Gymnocypris > Gymnocypris eckloni. The sequence continues at coordinate 37,722,722 of CM050412.1, read as the reverse complement.
AATTATCAATTGAATAGGTCTTAAATTTAGGGATGGAAAAAGAGGAATTGTGATATGGCCTAATGTGATTATTATATTTCCAAAAAGCATCTCATTAAATAAAATCTATCAATAAATACCTCACATTTTTAAGCTAATCGATCCAGCAATAGCAAAGCACATACATTTCAAAATAAGAGTCCCAGTGTATTTCAGGCCAGCTTATGGTTAAAACTTAAAAGTCTTGCATTATGGTTACACTATATAATACACTATATATGAGTCCATAATCCATAATAACGCTTCCTCCAGTGAAAAACTTAATCTCTTGTTGTCTCTCACATCCAAATTAATTTTAGTTTAGAGCTGTTTTGGCTTGTAAACAGAGCTTGATCTGTGCAGATCTCTCTCCTGATTCAGACCAGAACACTTTTTCACTGGAGGAAGTGTTATTATGGATGATGGACTTGTATTTTCAGTTTAAAACATTTTAATGATGGATTTGTTTCAGCTTTTGTCTTCTCCAGATGTTAACTGATGGACTGTGGATTATTGTGATGTTTTTATCAGACTCTCATTCTGACGGCACCCATTCACTTCCATTAATGAGACACATTTCTCCAAACCTGATGAAGAAACAAACTCATCTACATCTTTGATAGCCTGAGGGTGAGTATATTTTCAGCTCATGTTCATTTTTGTGAACTGTGCCTTTAAGATCTGGGATGCGCTCACCTGTCTCCCTCCTCGGCGGTGGACGTCTTCTCCTCCTGCTCCTGTGAGGACGTGGTGCTGACGGCGCTGCGGGCGGGGCTGCTGTCGGCGGAGGCACTGGTCGTGGTGGCGGTGGGCGGAGCCGTGTTGGTGTTCTGCTTGAGCGTCTGTAGTTTGGCGAGGGGGATGATGTCACAGCTGTGTGGGCGGTGCCAGACGGTGCACTGCGTCGAAGCGTTGTAGTAGTAGAATCGGGACGTTTTGGAGTCGAAAAGCTCCCACCACTGGTCCTGTCCGCTGCGCTTGATCTGCACGCCAGCCGGGGCGTCCCAAACGCACTCGCCCGTCAGCAGATTGGCATACATGCGCTCCCGGGTGCGCGGCTCGATGATTTCCACCCATTCCAACCTAAACACACACGAACATACATACAGAAACTCGCTTTATATTCAGTAATGAATTCATGGATCACACAAAACCTGTCAAGAACAAATATATACAGACAGTTTTTTGCTTAAAGAAAAAGAAGTCTACATTTCAAAAAGTAATATTTTAAGAATTATGGCATAATTATGACTAGAATTATGACTGTAATGCAAAAAATATATATATATTTTTTTTAATTATACATATATATATATATATATATATATATATATATATATATATATTATACCATACTATAGTTTCTATCTTAAAGGAACAGTTCACCCAAAAATGTGGAATATAGTAGGATTACACACACACACACATATATATATATATATATATATATAGTAATGAGAAAATATAAGAAATATTAAAATGTATTTAAATAACGTATTTTATAATAATGTGAATCTAATGAAAATCAGGTATTTAAATGTTTTATTTTTGTTCGAAGAAAATAAAGAATACTTTCTGAACAGTATAATTTTTAGAATTATGACAATATTTTATGGAAATGAAACTATTCTTTCTTTGAAATACTTGCTTCTGAAAACATATTACAGTATTGAGAGAGAATCCAATGAAAAATCATTCTAATGAAAATTAAACACTTTTCTCTCTAGAACATTCTGTAAAAAAATTACAATAAAATAAAAGATATTGAAGAAGTATTTAATATAAAAATATATAACCATAAACACATTTTTGCTTTTAAATTCCATAAATAAATAAATAAATAAAAAGTGATTTTTATAAAACATAACATTTTATTGTCATTAAAATAATGCCACAATACGTAATACTTTAATGGTTCTTTATGGAAAAAGAATAAATACAAATATTCATGCAAATAACAACAAATATTATTCAGGTTTTGGGGTGAAATATGACAGACTTTTGACTGATATGTTTGATGCACATGTATATGGAAAGAGAAAGTCATGATGTCAGAGAGAGGATTACGGTCATATATAGAGTCATCATGATTTCTCATATGAGTCACGTATTACTGTGTGTGTGTGTGTGTGTGTGTGTGTGTGTGTGTCTGTGTGGTGTGTGTGTGTGTGTGTGTGTCTCTGTGTGTCTGTGTGGTGTGTGTGTGTGTGTGTGTGTGTGTGTCTCTGTGTGGTGTGTGTGTGTGTGTGTGTGTCTCTGTGTGGTGTGTGTGGTGTGTGTGTGTGTCTGTGTGTGCGGTGTGTGTGTGTGTGTCTCTGTGTGGTGTGTGTGTGCGTGTGTGTCTCTGTGTGGTGTGTGTGTGTGTGTGTGTGTGTGTGTGTGTGTGTGTGTGTGTGTGTGTGTGTGTGTGTGTGTGTGTGTGTGTGTGTGTGTGTAATATATACAACATAAGCTGCAAACCCCAACAGGCAGATGGAGATACTCGTTTTATAAGATTTCTGTGCATTTGTTTACATTTTTAATAATTTATAATAAAATAAAATAAAATGAATAAAAATCTTATAAAGCCTAAATATAAAAGCTAAAAAGATTGTAATATTTTCCAAAGAATATATTACTTGTGTAGAACAAAGACACATGATTTGAGAAACATCCCTATCAGAAGCACAAACGCTGCAGAATTTGGCAAAAACCGCTCATTCTAAATAATGCAAAACGTCTAAAACTGAAAGAAAGATGTTTTTACCGCTACAAGCTGCGTGCTTATCTGTGTTCAGATGTTATTTTGATTGTATATGCACATTTTATGTGTGTGATAATCAGCTCTGTTAATCTCATAGTAAATTTCCTCTGATCCCATAATCAAATCTAATCCAGGATAACCTGATCGCTCAAATCCTGCTGAAAGCATTTTTGGGAAGCTGGTCAGAGGGGACGCTGGGTGATTAGATCTGTCTGGGTCTTCATTCTGAATGTGCTGAAGCATATGATCGGATTGCACTCCTCAGGATTTCAATATGTTCAGCTAATGGATCTTCATAAACGTGTTAATCGGGAGGTGTATTCATAAGAGAAGCGCTCGAGACTCAACTTTATGGAGATCACGGTTACAATGCAATACTAGAGCACTGCTCACTGCCTAGTGTGTACTGTATAGTGCATGCTATTAAAACAATCATTTAAAACCATTAGTTCAGTGAATGGTGACGAGTCATCGTCCTAGTTTTAAAATAAATTAATACTTTTATTCAGCAAGGATGCATTAAATCCATCAAAAGAGACCAGAATAGATATTTATAACGTTAAAAAGATGTATATTTCAAATAAACGCTGTTCTTTTGAACTTTCTATTCATCTGTGAATCCTTAAAAATTAAATGTATCACAGTTCACACAAAAAATATGAGGCAGCTCAATTATTTTCAGCATTGATAATAATCAGAAATGTTAAATCAGCATATTATTATGATTTCTGAAGATCGTGTGACACTGAAGACTGTAATAATGATGCTGAAAATATATACTATAGCGCACATAATGACTAAGACTTTATCTAATATTAACATTAAAGTGGAAAATATAAAATTCTAAATATTAATAAAACTATACTAGTGTTTAAATGATACTAAAATAACAGATATGTTAAATATAGTCCGATACGACCACATTCATCACAGTAGAAGTGCAATTATATCAAATTTTCTGAAGAAAAAAAAGAAAATCTAAAAATGAAGCGAGTTTATGCACAAAACAAGAACGATTATGTGCAAATAAAGAAAAAAAAAACGAAGTTTCCTTTTAAATGAATATGATTTGTCAGATTTTTCCCGCTTCTCTTGATTGTCAGATATCTGTACTGTAAAACACTGAGTAAGAAATGCCTTTTTGCAGTGCAGCCTGATGACAGGAGTTTATTGAATGGTAACGTTAGTAAAGGTGTAATGTGTTCTGGGTGGAGTCCAGCAGATGCACTGCTAGTGATTGACAGGCTTTCTGCTGCAGTGCTGTTAACAGCCGCCATCTGCAGCAATTACTGACTGCGCTTTACAAAGACGCCCTTTACAAGGTGCCACTAATCATGCGGCTGGATTTAAAGCTGTCGCTCAAAGCGTTCACCGCCGACCGCAGCAGAGACACTGAATAAAACACAACACATACTATAACCGTGACAGAAAATGCAAATGAAACAGCGATTATTCAAATCAAATCGAGCACGCTTGCATCAAAAAGACGCTGTTTTGCATCCTATAAAATGACTCCTATTCCTTAAAGGGAAGGTCAAAGGTCAAATCACTACTCTCCAGCTCCACTTCTATCCATTCTTCAGTCTGCGACCTGTCCTTTACCTCTCTCACCGAGTCTATATATAGAGATCTTCATCTGTCCTTCATCTCTACAGATAAACGAGAGGATTTAATGTGATGAAGGACAATGAGAGTTCAGCTGATAACACACGGATGTAGAAAGGGATCGTTCACCCAGAAATTAAAATTAGCTGTTAATTAACTCAACCTCAGACCATCCAAGATGTCTTTTCTTGAGTAGATTTCTTGAGTCGTTGGTGGTTCATAAAATGCAAGTTAATGGCTTGAGAGTCAGAGATCACGACACAAAATTAATTCCTGTGGCTTTTGACGATATATTGAGGTCTTATGAAGTCAAACGATCAATCTGTGCAAGAAATTGAACATTATTTACAGTGTAATTGACTTGGGACAGTCACAAGCCTCCCGGTTCACATCCCAAAATAATATCTTAAATTGTGTTCTGAAGACGAACGAAGCTTTTACGGGTTTGGAAAGACACAATTATCATTTTGGGGTGACTATCCCTTTAATGTCGATCTAATCGATCCACCACAGCAAACAGAGAATATATTTGTGCTGTTTAACGTTAACGTTGTGTTTTCCTCAGTGCATAACTGACATCACAAGTATATTTTTCATCTGTAAATGTTAGAAAGTCATGCAAATACATCCATTTCAGCGCATTTGCTCGCTGAACAGACGGAGCAATAATTCAGAGTCAAAAATGCATTTTATGATAGCAGTAACTGTAAATAAAATGTAAGCTAATACAGTCCTAATTACTAAGCTCAGATAAGCTAATGTGTTTCTTATGGCCTGTCGCTCAAGCGTTCACCGCCGACCGCAGCAGAGACACTGAATAAACACAACACATACTATAACCGTGACAGAAAATGCAAATGAAACAGCGATTATTCAAATCAAATCGAGCACGCTTGCATCAAAAGACGCTGTTTTGCATCCTCTAAAATGACTCCTATTCCTTAAAGGGAAGGTCAAAGGTCAAATCACTACTCTCCAGCTCCACTTCTATCCATTCTTCGGTCTGCGACCTGTCCTTTACCTCTCTCACCGAGTCTATATATAGAGATCTTCATCTGTCCTTCATCTCTACAGAGGATTTAATGATGAAGGACAATGAGAGTTCAGCTGATAACACACGGATGTAGAAAGGGATCGTTCACCCAGAAATTAAATTTAGCTGTTAATTAACTCACCCTCAGACCATCCAAGATGTCTTTTCTTGAGTAGATTTCTTGAGTCGTTGGTGGTTCATAAAATGCAAGTTAATGGCTTGAGAGTCAGAAATCATGACACAAAATTAATTCCTGTGGCTTCTGACGATATATTGAGGTCTTATGAAGTCAAACGATCCGTCTGTGCAAGAAATTGAACATTATTTACAGTGTAATTGACTTGGGACAGTCACAAGCCTCCCGGTTCACATCCAAAATAATATCTTAAATTGTGTTTTGAAGACGAACGAAGCTTTTACGGGTTTGAAAAGACACAATTATCATTTTGGGGTGGACTATCCCTTTAATGTCGATCTAATCGATCCACCACAGCAAACAGAGAATATATTTGTGCTGTTTAATGTTAACGTTGTGTTTTCCTCAGTGCATAACTGACATCACAAGTATATTTTTCATCTGTAAATGTTAGAAAGTCATGCAAATATATCCATTTCAGTGCATTTGCTCGCTGAACAGACAGAGCAATAATTCAGAGTCAAATATGCATTTTATGATAGCAGTAACTGTAAATAAAATGTAAGCTAATACAGTCCTAATTACTAAGCTCAGATAAGCTAATGTGTTTCTTATGGCAGTTAAAGTAGTTTTCAGTTTAGTGATTGTTAACACTTTAAGAGCAATGTTAGATTGTAATGTTCTAATGCTATCTGTTCTGTCTATAAAAGGTACAGCTGTTATAAAACCAGAGAGAAACGCTGCATGGCTATGATTGTATGTGAGAGAGTAATATCATTGCCTGACAGTTAGCCTGTCCTGAACCAGATTATCTTTCCAGCATACGTAGCCACAGTGACGGAGGTTGATCTTTGGTAAATTTGCTTTATGAAACAAATCAATTGACAGTGAGTTAGACTAACTGAAATAAGCCTGGCCTAAACTTGTTTTATGAAACAGGCCTCGAGGCGTTAGAAGTCAGAAGACATAAGTTAATTTATGATTTACTGTCTGTTTGAACCAAAGAAATAAAAGTGATCATATTTTTTCCATTGGATCGTATTGCATCGAATCGCATTGTGTTGAATCGTATCACACCACATCGCTAGCTGCTTCATTTGTATCTTCAATGTATCGTATCACACCACATCACTAGCTGCTTCATTTGTATCTTCAATGTATCGTATCACACCACATCGCTAGCTGCTTCATTTGTATCTTCAATGTATCGTATCACACCACATCGCTAGCTGCTTCATTTGTATCTTCAATGTATCGTATCACACCACATCACTAGCCAATGTATCGTATCACACCACATCGCTAGCTGCTTCATTTGTATCTTCAATGTATCGTATCACACCACATCACTAGCCAATGTATCGTATCACACCACATCACTAGCCAATGTATCGTATCACACCACATCGCTAGCTGCTTCCTTTGTATCTTCAATGTATCATATCACACCACATCACTAGCCAATGTATCGTATCACACCACATCACTAGCCAATGTATCGTATCACACCACATCGCTAGCTGCTTCATTTGTATCTTCAATGTATCGTATCACACCACATCACTAGCTGCTTCATTTGTATCTTCAATGTATCGTATCACACCACATCGCTAGCTGCTTCATTTGTATCTTCAATGTATCGTATCACACCACATCACTAGCTGCTTCATTTGTATCTTCAATGTATCGTATCACACCACATCACTAGCCAATGTATCGTATCACACCACATCACTAGCTGCTTCATTTGTATCTTCAATGTATCGTATCACACCACATCACTAGCTGCTTCATTTGTATCTTCAATGTATCGTATCACACCACATCACTAGCTGCTTCATTTGTATCTTCAATGTATCGTATCGTTGGCTATGAAAGAACCAGATCAGAATCAAACTGAATCGAATTGAAAAATAATCATATTTCCCCGTTTGCCTGAGGCTCTGGATTACAGGTGATAATGTTGTATGTTCAGTTTCTTGCACAGATGGATCGTTTTGCTTCATAAGACCTCAATATATCATCAGAAGCATTCATTTTATATTGCCTGATATGTGCTTTTTTAACTCTCAAAGTGGCGGTAGCCATTGACCTGCATTTTATGAATCACCAACGCACGGTTTCAGCTAAAAATCTTCTTTAATGTTCTACTAAAGAAAAAAGTAATTTTGGATGGCCTGAGGGTGAGCAAATGAAAATCAAATGTTCATTTCTGGTTGAACTATCCCTTTAAAAGAGTAAATCGCACTGATTTGAGAATCATAAATCATGAATTAAGAGCTCACCTTGAGAGGTTTACACGGCTTTGCTTAAAAATACATTTCTCTGTGGAGACAATGAATAGGATTTTATCTCTGCAACCCGTCTGTTACTCTCAAAGGCCCGTTTAAAGACAATGACACAAAGAACAGGCAGGATTTAGAGAAAAGCAAACAATGAAGATGATGAGAGGAAACAGAGAGAGATAGACGATCCTCAGTGAAGTGCGTTGGCTGTTATTAGACCCATAATTCTCCATGTTCTGCACTAACACGCGTCACCTTGGCCGCAAACCTCATTTTAAAGACTGCACACTGATATTAATGGTGTTCACTCAGGCATCGCTACAGCTCATTCTCACACGTATGGATCTGAACTGATCGCTCACACTAAACACTAAAGACCACGCAACCACGTTTCAGCGCTGAAGCCATCTGGAGGGCTTTGGGTTTGTGTTGATGGAGGAGTTAAACCAGAGATCAGAGGAAGAGACTGATGAGTCCATCACAGCCGGTGCCGTGAAAGTCAATTAGCAGAACGGACACTGACATCTCATTTCAAACAGAATTAATGGAGCGATCGCTGTCCCAAACTCACACGGAAATCTAATGTGAAGGAGATTCTATTTATAGATCGAGTCCAGTGAGGTCCGAGAAGAACTCCAGAGAAAAACAGCTGAACATATATATAAATATAATTACTGAATAAAAACAAAAGAAGAATATTACTCTTCTATTTAACTTTAAAATAAAAATGTGAGTTTTTAAGAAGAAAAAATATTATTATTATTAATAATAAATAATATAAAAATCACTGAATAAAAAGAAGAATATTACTCTTGTATTTAACTTTTTTTTTTAAATGTGAGTTAAGAAAAATTATTATTATTATTATTATTAATGATAAATAATATAAAAATCATTGAATAAAAAGAAGAATATAACTCTTTGTATTTAACTTTTTTTTTTAAATGTGAGTTAAGAAAAAAAAAATATTATTATTAATTAATAATAAATAATATAAAAATCACTGAATAAAAAGAAGAATATTACTCTTGTATTTAACTTTTATTTTAAATGTGAGTTTTTAAGAAAAATATATGATTATTATTATTATTATTAATAATAAATAATATAAAAATCACTGAATAAAAAGAAGAATATTACTCTTGTATTTAACTTTTTTTTAAATGTGAGTTAAGAAAAAATTATTATTATTATTATTATTAATGATAAATAATATAAAAATCACTGAATAAAAAGAAGAATATTACTCTTATATTTAACTTTTTTTTAAATGTGAGTTAAGAAAAATAATAATAATTATTATTATTAATAATAATAAATAATATAAAAATCACTGAATAAAAAGAAGAATATTACTCTTGTATTTAACTTTTTTTTTATGTGAGTTAAGATTTTTTTTTTTTATTATTATTAATAATAAATAATATAAAAATCACTGAATAAAAAGAAGAATATTACTCTTGTATTTAACTTTAAAATAAAAATGTGAGTTTAAGAAAAACTGTATTATTATTATTAATAATAGTAATAAATAATATAAAAATCACTGAATAAAAAATAAGAAATATTGCTCTTGTAAAATTTACATTTATGAAAAATAATTACATTTAGCAGACGCTTTTATCCAAAGCGACCTATTCAGGTTATACATGTTTTGTCAGTATATGTGTTTCCTGGGAATCGAACCCACAACCTTTTGCGCTGCTGACGCAATGCTCTAACCACTGAGCCACAGGAACACATAAAATATACAATGTAAATTAAAACTGGGTATTTAAGAAAATATAAAATAAGAATAATTATTTTATTTTACATTACAACAGTACAATTCAAAATATTTTTTGGCTTAATAAAATTTTTACTTTTCATTTTCACACATAAAACTTTTATTTTGTGAGCCCTTAAATCTTCTCTTTTGTTGATAAAAGCTTCTCATTGCAAGTTTGTGAAGATGGCTGGCATTTCCTTTGAACCGAGACGCTAAAAACACAGAGCTGCTCGCGTGCAAATGAACACGTGACGCGCTTCACTCTCAAACACACAAGCATGTATTTAATCAAATAAATCACAGCCTTTGTGATTTAATAATCGCATTAAGCCATATCATGATTTTGCTTTTGTTTCAATGAATCATGCCTCCCTAGTGTAAATGCATAACGCTGCTGGACACAAAAGCATATGGCAGAACATCCACGCAGCAGATAACGCAGTTAAACACTCATCTGCTGGACCCGAGACGAATGTTTGCATTGTCCGACTGCAAACGTGCTCTTTGAGGCCTGGAAACAGCTCCTGCTTTGAGCATCTGTCCGAAAAATACAACTGTCCAAACACGCATTTCGATCATATTTGGAGTGTCAATGTTGCTAAGAGTGTGAAATATTCACACACATGCACACAGTTGCTGTCTGATTGTTTGCAGGACTCTTGGATTTCTCTCTTGTCTGTTTCGCTTCGAGAATGAACTTTAAAGGCCACAAGCCGTTTCTGGCATCCGAGACATTTGTGAGGATTCGTAGCCATACAGCTGTTTCAGACGTCTAGACTCCACGTCTACAGTGTGTTCACCGAACATGCAAAGTGCAGATGACGTGATAATTACTGTTACTATCACACATGAATTAATACATATTCATGCGTCTTGCGTTATTCTGGTGTAATTAAACT
>CM050412.1:37702235-37704735 GCA_027564155.1 Gymnocypris eckloni scoliostomus | reverse complement strand
TTATCATTTTACAGTGACATGCTTGGGTAAACTACCACTTCATATTACGACAGCAGACAGCCGAGCACTGAGATCATTTAACATCAGCTGCACAGTAATAATAACTCAAACCAAACCACAAACAACTGCAGCGCTGCTCAAACACACTGCATTATGGGTCGGTCAAGCATGTTTAGGAGGGCAGATCAATTGAAATGGCATTGTGTGACTGCCGCTGGCGACCCGATAACTACAACATGCTGTGTGATGAAGTCATCAGGAACTCAATGAGCTCCTTTCTCAGAGCTTTTAAACAGGACAAATGTGTGCATCTTTACAGATAGAGTTGCGTAGTAATAACTCATATCTGATTGATGTTGCAATTTATGCCATTGCTTTCCAGTTTTCGTGCAGCATGCATTAAACAATGTATAATGCAATGTTGTTCTACTTAACTAAAACTAAACTATTAAAAATAGTTTAACATTTAACATTATAAAATTAATGAAAATAATGACACACACTTGCAAATGTACATTGCTATTAACATTTTAAATAATATGTATTTCTTTATTTTAAAAAATGTACAGTAGTTTGTAAATATATATGTCATGAAAATAATGCAAATTCAGATCTGACTGGAGTTGCCGTTTGTGAAATTGCTTTCCAGTTTTTTTGTGGAATATGCAATAAATAATGAATAAATATTAGATTTAAAAAAACTTAGAAATTTGAACATTTGAAATGTAACTTTGGCTACTGTAATAAAAGTTGAATTTGAAGTATTAAAATTACTCATATAAAATAAAGTAAAGCTAAATAAAAATGTTACCAACAAATGAGAGAATAGAATTAGCTAAATAAAATAAAATACAAATATTAGATGCAAAACATAAACGTATAAATAAGTTAAAGATCAAATAAGTTGTACTAAGTACTAAAAAATTACGCTTAATCGAAATATTAAAAAAAAAAAACTAATAAAAATGATAAAATTACTCAAACAAAGTAAAATAAAAATTTAAAACTTAAAATATAAAATATAAAAATAAAATGAAGTTCAAAATATAATGTTATAGCATAACACACATATATATATAATATATATAACATGATATTATATTATTGCACTATATGAATAGTAGTAAAACCCAACACGAGAGACAGGTGTTTGTCAGAGTAAGACGAGATGCCACGACCACAACACAATGACCTGCACACTAACCAGTGACCACAGGATAAACACAACACAATGACCTGCACACTAACCAGTGACCACAGGATAAACACAACACAATGACCTGCACACTAACCAGTGACCACAGGATAAACACAACACAATGACCTGCACACTAACCAGTGACCACAGGATAAACACAACACAATGACCTGCACACTAACCAGTGACCACAGGATAAACACAACACAATGACATGCACACTAACCAGTGACCACAGGATAAACACAACACAATGACCTGCACACTAACCAGTGACCACAGGATAAACACAACACAATGACATGCACACTAACCAGTGACCACAGGATAAACACAACACAATGACCTGCACACTAACCAGTGACCACAGGGTAAACACAACACAATGACATGCACACTAACCAGTGACCACAGGATAAACACAACACAATGACATGCACACTAACCAGTGACCACAGGATAAACACAACACAATGACATGCACACTAACCAGTGACCACAGGATAAACACAACACAATGACATGCACACTAACCAGTGACCACAGGATAAACACAACACAATGACCTGCACACTGACCAGTGACCACAGGATAAACACGACACAATGACCTGCACACTAACCAGTGACCACAGGGTAAACACAACACAATGACCTGCACACTAACCAGTGACCACAGGATAAACACAACACAATGACCTGCACACTGACCAGTGACCACAGGATAAACACAACACAATGACATGCACACTAACCAGTGACCACAGGGTAAACACAACACAATGACCTGCACACTAACCAGTGACCACAGGGTAAACACAACACAATGACATGCACACTAACCAGTGACCACAGGGTAAACACAACACAATGACATGCACACTAACCAGTGTAAACAGCAGGGTAAACAGCACTCGCTGAGCCTGTGATCAGGAGTGGCCATTCAACTGAGACTACTCTCAGTCTCTGAAGCCCTGCAAATTGCAAAAGCTGATTCCATGTCACCAGTCTACATTCTGCTGGATCTGACTGCCGCTTTTGACACGGTCAATAATCAGATCCTCCTGTCGGTTCTTGGACGCCTCCTCTTCTCCACATACACTACATCACTGGGTCCCATCATACAGGCACATGGCTTCTCCTACCATTTCTATGCTGATGACACACAGCTTTATCTCTCGTTTCGACTAGATGATCCAACGGTAGCTGCACGGATCTCAGGCTCATCTCGGCATGGATGAAAGAACATCACCTACAGCTCAACCTGGCAAAGACTGAGCTCCTTGTCTTCCCTGCCACTCCA
>CM050412.1:37684735-37697235 GCA_027564155.1 Gymnocypris eckloni scoliostomus | reverse complement strand
TGACGGTGCAAAAAAAACCTCTAAATATTGAGAAAATCATCTTTAAAGTTGTCCAAATTAAGTTCTTAGCAATGCATATTACTAATCAAAACTTAAGTTTTTATATATTTACAGTAGGACATTTACAAAATATCTTCATGGAACATGATCTTTATTTGATGTCCTAATGTATTTTGGTGAAGAACAAATTTATAATATTAAAAGAAAATTTCACACATGCTGATTTCCAATTTTGTTAACAAAAGATTAAAAAAATGCACAATTAACCAGAAATTTAAATGTTTGAGAATAATTTATGGCATTGATATTAATATTATAAATTGTGTTGTAAAGTAAAATTATTATTCAAATATCAAATATAAATTATTTTACTGTACAATTGTAATTTTCAACTTGCACTTCTGTAATTTTTTTTAGAGAATTAAAACATTCATTGTAATAATAGCATTATTAGCATCATTAATAATATGAGAACTGTGAATTTGTTGTTAAATTACTGAAATATAACATCAGTGATAATTTATTATCATTGACATAATATGTGAGGATTTTATTAATATTTTAATTTTTAAATTTGAAATAAAACATAACTATTTAATTTTTAACGTTTGTTTTAGTAATTTAGCTGTTTTTATATATATATATATATATATATATATATATACACACACACACACATATGTAGTGTTATAAATCTATATTTGAGTTATATTTATTTTATCAACTGGCTGAAATAAACTTTATATATATTTTTTTTCAGCTAACGTTTATTTCAAGTAACAAAAGTATGTTTTTAAATTATTTTAGTTTCAGTTTTAAACTGTAATAATGCAGCTGCAAGTAAATATTTTACATCTGAAGTATTTGGCTAACAAAAAAGAAAAAGTTTAGAAACCGCCATTATTTACATAATGTTTGAAATGCAGTAAATTGTGGATTGTTTTCATTTTCTCACCAGGACTAGGCATTGCTAAATGGCATTAGGCATTATTAAATAAAGAGTTTGAACCAAATCAACCAGCTCTAAGATTAACTGGCACCATCACAATATTATAGTATTTTATACTCCAAAAACCTATTGCTTATTGTCATTGTCTCTTGTTAGACCAGCACTTCTTGGTCTTCTTCTTCAACCGTCTGAAGGTCAACCAGAGCGGCCGCTATGACCAGGACTTCCCCTTCCTCTCGCTCTGCGGGCGCGAGCGTAACTTCCTGCGCTGTGAAGACCGGCCCGTTGTTTTCACACACCTGTTATCGGAGGCGGGGCATGAGGAGTGTCTGTCATACTGTGGAGGCGGAGCCAAACTGACCATCCCCTTCTGCCCAGGATCTCTCTTCATGCACCCGGTCAGCGGTAGAGTGTACCATCCCGGACCGGAGCGGGGGGGAGGCGTGGGGTTGGTACGGTCGGCGCTGTCTATTGAGCTGAGCGCTCACTTTGAGTACGCCACAGGTCAGGAGAGCACGGGACAGCCCACTCATTTCATGTGGGCGGGGCTTCGACACACTCTAACCAATGAGCTGGCCAAACATTTTCCTGTTCAAACAGATGAGTGTGTTAAGCTAGAGTGATTCAGTCAGCCTACAAATAGATTATTATCATTAAAATCCTGCTGAAATTAATGTACCTTTATGTATATTCTGAACATACTGCTGAAATAAATGTATATATTGGGTCTTATTGCTTGTCTGATCTCTTTAAAAAATATATTTTCCATACTATGTTCTTAGTAAGAGAACAGATGTTAAGCACAATGTCCTCTCTTAAATTTGGCAGTGTTTAAAATATAGTGAATTAAGCTACAAACTTGATCATAATGCACAATGTTTCCATCTAACATGTATTTTGAGCTGCTGCTCGTCATTTTAATGAAGCATTTCACTAGTTAGCAGTAACCCGGTTACCTCACCTAAACATTTGGAATGGAGATATGCATTTTATTTGTTAACATCATACTTTTTATTTTTTTATAATTGTAATATGGTGACATGCTAATCAACTCAAAACACCTGCAAAGGTTTCCTGAGTCTTCAAAATGGTCTCAGTTTGGTTCACTAGGCGACACAATCATGGGGAAGACTGCTGATCTGACAGTTGTCCAGAAGACAATCATTGACACCCTTCACAAGGAGGGGAAGACACAAACATTCATTACCAAAGAAGCTGTTCACAGAGTGCTGTATCCAAGCATGTTAACAGAAAGTTGAGTGGAAGGAAAAGATGCACAACCAACCGAGAGAACCGCAGCTTATGAGGATTGTCAAGAAAAATCAATTCAAGAATTTGGGTGAACTTCACAAGGAATGGACTGAGGCTGGGGTCAAGCATCAAGAGCACCACACACAGACGTGTCGAGGAATTATACAGTTGTCTTCAGAGGCGTCTTACCTGGGCTAAGAGAAGAACTGGACTGTTGCCCAGTGGTCCAAAGTCCTCTTTTCAGATGAGAGCAAGTTTTGTATTTCATTTGGAAACCAAGGTCCTAGAGTCTGGAGGAAGGTGGAGAAGCTCAGAGCACAAGTTGCTTGAAGTCCAGTGTTAAGTTTCCACAGTCTGTGATGATTTGGGTGCAATGTCATCTGCTGGTGTTGGTCCATTGTGTTTTTTGAAAACCAACGTCACTGCACACGTTTACCGAGAAATCTTGGAGCACTTCATGCTTCCTTCTGCTGACCAGCTTTTTAAAGATGCTGATTTCATTTTCCAGCAGGATTTGGCTCCTGTCCACACTGCCAAAAGCACCAGAAGCTGGTTAAATGACCATGTGTTGGTGTGCTTGACTGGCCAGCAAACTTAGACTGATCATTTATTTGTCAGAGGGAAAATGTAGAAAATCAGCAGGGGATCAAATCATTTTTTAATCTCATTTGATCTAATATTCACGTTTCTTTACCTACTGGCTTCTTTAACCAATACATTTGGGCAGTGGTTGGGGTAATGCATTACAACAAGTAACACGAGTTACGTAATAATATTACTTTTTTCAAGTAACTAGTAAAGTAACGCATTACTTTTTAATTTACTAGAACATATCTGAGTTACTTTCTTTCCATTTATTGATGACGGAGCGCCGTGTGAACATGATCTTACTGTAGTAGACTAAATATGAATGTGTATTAATTCATCCCACTCACAAAAAACAGATTCAGTATTCATCAAAATGAATTAAAACAGTGAAATACAAACTCAGAATATGACGCAAACCTGCAATAATTAAATATGTTAAACACACAAATATATCTAATCTCATTTTATTAACCGATGTGTTTGCTGATGACCTTTGATGATCAGTTCAATCATAATAATAATAAACATGACTTTAGATAAACTAACATTGTGTTTTATTGCTGAAGAGTGTTGAACTTCTCCTGTGTTCTTCTGTACAGACGTGATTTACTCGTCCTTCAGTCTGAGCTTTATCCATTACACTTTTTGGTGTGAAAGCGCTTTACATTTGCTATAAATAGAACTTTTTATATAAAAAAACTAACAATCAAGTCCTGCTCATATTTAAAAAGTAACGTAACGCATTACTTTCCATGAAAAGTAACTAAGTAACGTAATTAGTTGCCTTTTTAGGGAGTAACGCAATATTGTAACGCATTACTTTTAAAAGTTAACTTTCCCCAACACTGCGTTTGGGACTTAATTTTATAAACTAAGAAAAGTTAAAAACAACTAGTTGAGCCAAAGTAGCCAAACATTTGAGTTTTACAGCATACATTTACGTTAGTTAATTAATACTTGGCAGTGTTCCAATTCCTGGCGTGCAAATACAGTTGAATGATTTACAGTCTGAGGAGCTGTTAATGTCTTGATATTATCAGCAAGGTCATATAGTCAGAGTGTTAAACCTCTTACCAGTTTACAAACACAGTGTTTGAAGGACGCACGAGAGTAGGGCGGAGACTGAATACTAGCACGAGACATGTATCTGTGTAAAGGGTCACCCGGTTACACGTGAGCATGGTGGGACAAGAGAGGCACTGAAGGAAACTTCACAGGGATCAACAACCTGATGAACTGAACTGCAAAATGGCGACATGTGAGGGAAATGAAGCGCGCGCCCTGCTCAACCGGGTTCCGCCGTTACTCACGGATCTGTACCAGTTCACCATGGCGTACGCGTACTGGCGCGCGGGCAGACACAACGAGCCGGCCGTGTTCGAACTGTTTTTCCGCGATAACCCGTTCGGAGGAGGCTTCTCGCTGTTTGCGGGTCTCGGAGACTGTTTGCTGTTCCTTCAGAACTTCACTTTCTCAGATGACGGTGAGTGTGTGCACTGTGTACTTGTGACATAACTTTAGTAACTCGCATACTAAGAATGTGTATATAGCATTTGTGGGGAATGTGCTTTAAAACCTAGTATGCTGCCTAACTAGACAGCATTTGGTGTCTTAAACCCATGTGAGTTGACTACCCAAACATCTTCTCGGAGGACATGCACCTCAAAACCTAGTATGCTGCCTAACTAGACAGCATTTGGTGTCTTAAACCCATGTGAGTTGACTACCCAAACATCTTCTGGGAGGCATGCACCTCAATACTTATATGCTGCCTAAGACATAATTTGGTATGTTTCTAAAAACCAATTGAACGGACTCCATAAACAGCTTTTTGCAGCGTTTTTTCAAAACCTAGTATGCTGTGCACTCCGCTTTTGACCGGTGTCTCAAAACCTTGGGATCGGATTAAAGCAGACACATTTTTTGGCCATGCATCACTTAATTTAGTCCAAGTGAGCACCCTACCTATCTCAAAACTTAATATGCTGCCTACAAGACAGCCTTTAGCACATTTAAAACCAAGTAAGCTACCCACCCAAGCATTTATTTTGGTCATGCGTCTCAAAACCTAGTATGCTTCCTAACTGGACACCATTTTTAAGCCTTAAACCATAGTGCACTGACTAGCTAAACAGTTTTTTTGTTGTTGTTGTTCATACATCTCAAAAACCTAGTATGCTCCCTAACTGGACAGCATATGTTGGTCATATATGTCTTAAAAAACCTAGCGAACAGACTACCTACACAGCTTTTTAGGTCATGCATCACTAAACCTAGTATGCTCCCTAACTGGACAGCATTTGTTGGTCATATATGTCTTAAAAAACCTAGCGAACAGACTACCTACACAGCTTTTTTGGTCATGCATCACTAAACCTAGTATGCTCCCTAACTGGACAGCATTTGTTGGTCATATATGTCTTAAAAAACCTAGCGAACAGACTACCTACACAGCTTTTTTGGTCATGCATCTCAACACCTAGTATGTTGTCCACATATACAGCATTTTTGGTGATCCAGAATACTGCCTAACAGCATTTTTGACCATGTCTCAAAAGCACCTGAGCTCTCTACTCGACAGTATTTGGGGTTTACTTGTTTTGCAGCATATTTGGGTGCTTCTGTGATGCCAAGATGCTGTCAAGTTACGTTTTCTAGTTAAACTATGACAGAAATGTATGCATGCGTTAGTTAACGATTTAATGATCAACACAGCCACCAAGAGTATGCACTTGTTTCTTAGTCTGACGCCGTTTTCTGTCAGTAGTTGTAAGCAGTGTTGGGGTAATGCATTTAAAAGTAACGTGACTTACGCAATCAGATTACTTTTGTGAAGTAACTAGTAAAGTAATGCATTTTTAATTTACAAGAAAATATCTGTTACTTTTTCAAGTAATTTTTTTCCCCCATTTATTGATTGACAGCTCTTCTGTCCCCATGTTGAGAGATAAATCAGGAGTAAGATGTTACTGTATAGTTCTAGAATAAATGTGAACACGCTTTAATTCATCTCACTTGCTAAATAAAACAGATTCAGTATTCCTCAAAATGAATACAAAAGTCAAATGCAACTCCTAATATTATACAAACCATTAAATGTTAAATAACACAAATATGCTTTATGTATTTAATCCCATTTTATTAACCAATGTCTTTGCTGCTGATGATCCAGTTCAACCATACAAGTAAAGATTATTCTAGATTAACATGTGGCTCTTTTTTTATAGCTTAAGTGTTCTTCTGCATTTTTTTTTTATTTGATCACTTATTCATTTCACTTTTGGTGTGAAAGGGCTTTTACATTTGCATAAAATTAATTTTTATATTAAAATCAAACATGCAAGCTCTGCCCAGAGTAATGTAAATGTAATGTAACACATTGCTTTCCATAAAAAGTAACTAAGTAACATAATTAGTTACTTTTTGAGGGAGTATTGTACTGCATTACTTTTAAAAGTAACTTTCTCCAACACTGGTTATAACACGATGCATGCAAAGTCCATGGAAGTAGATTGCGTCTGTGTTATTTACCAGGCTCTTGTGTGTTTCAGACGTGGAGTATCTGCGCTCCGTTCTCCCCGCTGACACAGACGCTGCGTTCTTCTCGTATCTGAAGGAGCTGGACTGTTCGTCTGTGTCCGTGTCGGCGGTTCCTGAGGGATCCGTGGTCTTCGCTCGAGTATGAGAGCGATTCTGAGGTCAGCTGTAACTGATCTGCGTTCACTGCGTTCACACTGTTGTTCATGTTTGCAGGTTCCTCTGCTGGAAGTGTGTGGACCGTTGGCCGTGGTTCAGCTGCTGGAGACCAGTCTGCTCTGCCTGGTCAACTACGCCAGGTAAATACAGCATTCTGTTCGATCACATGCATTCATTCGTTCCGTGGATGCAGTGGTGCCTTTAGAAAACAATTATATGACAGTGTGCTGGTTTAAAATCACCTGGCCACATGAACAGGGCACAATGAGCCTTGAAATGTTACATTACATACAAGTGTTTAATATTCAAAACAATGTTATTCATCTGCCTCAGGAAGTCAAACTTAATATTTTTGTGATTTAGAACCAAGAATTGCTATGAAGAGTTATGTTTAAAAAAAGTAGAACTGATATAAAAAGTATAACATAATCAGTGTTATTGTAGTATAATTGAGATATGGTTATTGTTTTTGTAAATAATTTGAATTTATTTTATTGCTGTATTTTCTGATTTGAATTGATTTAGTTAAATGTAGTAATATTTTGTGTGTTTTTGTCATTTTAGTTCATGTTTTTTTTATGTTTATTATTTTTGTTTTATTGTTTATCAAGGTTAGTTAAATGAGAAATGTTAAAACAAAGTCAATTTTCTTTTTAAGATAATATTTAATTTGTCAAGTGGTTTTGGTTAACTATAATAACCCTGACCAGGATGGGTAAATTTGTTATTATTATTAATGGTATTATTATTTTTCTTATAATAACTTTGGTAGCACGGCTGAATTATTGAGGTTAATGATTGCAGTCAACATCTCAATTTGTGTAGAGAAAATACGATTATTTACTTAGTTTATTAGTGAATTTATTAGTTTTCTCATCATGTTGTGTAACAAGCCCATTACTGTATGCTTATGTTTTGTTTTTGGTTATTTACATTAATTGTAATAAATGTTTCTTATGTTATAAAGTAACTGACACTATTTTACTACAACGAACATCAACTCAACAGCTTATTTCAAATATCTAATAGTTGTCCATGGGATTTGTGCTTTATAGTTTTAAAACTACGAGGACTCCAGAATCTGTGTTTTGGTTGACCTCATTACGACTGTGTGCTCATGAAGTCTCTCTCCTCTCAGTCTGGTGTGTAGCAACGCTGCTCGTTTCCGTTTGGCTGCAGGTCCCAGGCGGAGGTTAATGGAGATGGGGCTCAGGAGAGCTCAGGGTCCCGACGGAGGTCTGACCGCCTCACGATACTCCTACATTGGTGGTGAGTGACCTGACATTTACAGTGATGTCTGGAACGACGCGTCCACTGAAGACTCAGTTATTTAGACTATTCTATCTGAATAAACCTCGTCTGAACTGCTCCTGCTGATTGTTTTTCCAGGTTTTGATTTGACGAGTAATGCTCTCGCCGGCCGTCTGTTTGGCATTCCTGTGGCGGGAACCATGGCACACTCTTATGTCACTTCCTTTTCCTCTCTGGAGGAGGTGTGGCCACAGGTGAGCGTTTCACTGAACGAACCCGAACATTTCAGTGGTTTGTTCTTTTTATATATATATATTTCACTACTGTTAAAACGTTTGAGGTCGGTTTTATATATATATATATATATATATATATCTAGTGCTGTCAAATTGATATAATATACATCTGTCTATCTATCTATATATATATATATTTATTAAAAAAATTCACACTCTGAGATTATATAAAAATGTGAAAAAATCAGTATTTCAAAATGAGAGGCAATATAGGTAAACGTTTTGATTGATTGAAATTAATATATTTCAGTCTTTTTGCAATATTCTATACACACACCAGTCAAAAGTTTGTAATTAAGATTTTTTAAATGTTTTTGAAAGTCTCTTCTGTTCACCAAGGCTGTATTTATTTGATCAAAAATACATTACACATTGTATGTTAAGTTTTCTATGTGAATATCTGTTAAAATGTAATTTATGTATGTGATGCGCAGCTGTATTTTCAGCATAATTTCTCCAGTCTTCAGTGTCACATGATCTTCAGAAATCATAATAATATACTGATTTACTGCTCAAGAAACATTTCTGATTATTATCAATGATGAAAATAATTATGCTGCCCAATATTTTTAAGGATACTGTGATGAATAGAAAGTTCAAAAGTGATTTGAAATAGCATTATAAATGTCTGTTACTGAATAAAAGCATTAATTTCTCTTACTGACCTGAAACGATGAAGCATGTGTTCCTGTGGCTCAGTGGTAGAGCATTGCGTTAGCAGCGCAAAAGGTCGTAGGTTCAATTCCCAGAGAACACACATACTGACAAAATAATGTATAGCCTGTAAGTCGCTTTGGATAAAAGCGTCTGCTAAATGCATAGATGTAAATGTGTGTTGATGTGTGATCAGACTCTGGTGCCCTGCGGTGGCAGCGGCGGCTCTATTGACTTCATCTGTCTGGTGAAGGGTTGGCTGGGTCGCGTCTGTCAGCTGTTGGGGTCAAAGACGAGCCTCGTTCGGGAGGGAGAGCTGGCGGCCTTCCTGTCCTACGCCATCGCCTTCCCACAAAACTTCCTGCCCGTGATTGACAGCTACAGCGTCAGCTGGTAAGACACATGATACCTGGGGGGGGGGTGATATGACCAAAATCTTATATCACGATATGACAAATTTTATATCACGATAACAATATATATCACGATATAGTGATTTTTTCTTTTAAAAAGGTTTTTATTATATTAAAATCTTTAATACTATATCATTTTCATAATCGTTGTCACCGATGTCAATATCAAACTAATACAAGCCTAAAGAGAGAAACTCAACCTCACTGAAGATAAATAAACAGTCCGTGATGAAATAAGGATAAGAAACTAATTACAAGCAATAGAACAAAAATACAATAAATAAGAAACACTACATACATTGTGTTAATTAATTAGTCTTCACTGTGTTAATTATATCTATGATAGATATAATTAACACGTGTATTATGTATAGATTCTATATATCATTATTTATTCTGATTAAAGTCACAAAAGTGATTTAGTCGAGCAGTGAGAGATGTTCTGTGCTGTGATTAACATGAATGAATATTGGAACGCTTCCCCTTTAAGAGTGAAGTCCGGATCTAATACACTGTTACATTGTGTTTCTCTTTCTGCCGTTTACTCTCTCTTAAGACCTAAATCACTGTGTTTATGAGGATACTTGCAAAGACGGGGATTCTGACGCATATAAGTGTGTTTATGTAATTGTTCAAAGTCGGCAAAAAAGAAAAGGCGCTCCTCTCACACAGAAAGAGACGCGCACGCATATAGCTCTGTTGATTGTGTTTCAACGGCTTAAAATCGGTTGTTTTAAAACTGCAGTGCTTAAAAACACGTGACCGTGCTACAGATCCCTCGTTTAGTAACGAGCTCCTGGTTTTGTGCTCGTTCTGTCTCTCGTCACGTCTCGTGGTGGGCGGCGTATAAAGATCAGTCACTCAAATGATGAAAAGGTTTTACCGGAAACAATGTATTTTGCGACACGATATAAACGATAGAACATAATATGAAACGATAGACTTTTTATTTCGTCCATCCGATATATATCGTCATATCGCCCAGCCCTACTCAGCAGTGTTGTGGTGTGATGTTTTTGACTGCTGTGTGTGTGTTTGTGCTGCAGCAGCGGTCTGCTGTGTTTCTGTGCCGTGGCTTTGGCTCTGTATGAGCTGCAGTACCGGCCCCTGGGGGTCAGGCTGGACAGCGGGGACCTCTCCAGGCAGTCGCTGGAAGTGCGGCGCGTCTTCAAAGAATGTAGCAAACAGTGAGACGCTTCCTTCAGAGCACCTCTAATAACATCATCATTACACAGGCTTTTACCACTGCTCAGTCTTGGGCTATCTTTATATCATATTATAGCATTTATTAGCATTTGCATATTTTCGGTTTCATTTCAGCTTGGGTTTTAGTAAAAAGGATAATAATAAAAATACACCAGAATTTTTTTTTTGTGTATATATATATATATATATATATTATATTTTTATTATTTTAATTTGGGTTTATGTAAAAAAATAAAAAAAAGTGTGATAAACTTTATTATAAATAAAAATCAATTCTTATACTTTTATTTTCTCCTTTGTTTAAAACAACTGTAAATATAGAATGTATGCTTTTATTATTTAGTATATTTATTTTAATATTTTCAGTTAAATTTGGTTGTTGAAGTAATTTTGTTATTTTTATTTGCTCTATTTAATATTTCCATTTGGCCTTAAATCTTATTTCTATTAGTTGCCAAAGCAACATTTCATTTGGGTTTATGTTTTTCATCTAATCTTTATATATTATTTAATTTCAGCTTCGTTTCAATTACAGACAATTATATTTAATAGGTTTAGTTTTTTCAGGGTTATTATCGTTAACTAAAATTAAAACCATAGAAATATTCTTATTGCATAAACATTAATAAAATATTTTGTAGCTAGTTGCAAAGGCAACTTTTCTAGTTCTCATTTAGTTTGTTGAAACACTAAAATTAATCATTAAAATAAATAATATTATTAAATAAAGCTATAAATTAAAACTTAATAAAAACAATAGACACAAAACGAAATGACAAAAACTTGAACTAAAATGAAAACAGAAAATATGAAAATAAAATCAATTTTAAACCAGACCTATATTACTATATTAATACTAAAATATCATTGATGTTAAGCCGAAGTGTTACACTTCAGCATCGAGTCACTCAGATCTATTTAATTCGGTGTTTGTCTGTTTGCAGGTTCTCCGTTCCTCAGTTCGAGTCTCTCATCATCGTCGGCACAAACTGTATTTCAGAACAGAGTCTCGCTGAACTCAACAAGAAAGTAAGAGCTCTTCACATTCAGATGCATTAAACCAGCGGTTCTCAATTCCAGTCCTCGCGCCCCCCCGCTCTGCATATTTCGTATGTTACTCTTATCGCTTCAGATGTTTGTTCTATTGGAACGTAAGTGCCCTGCGAAGTGGACATCACAGGATATTCCTCCATGATTCCAGTTCGAAGCGAACGTATATATTCCATTCAAAGTGCACTGAAGTGTGCAAGACGTGAATTAAAATTGTATATATTTACAGAGGTATATGATGTCACACTCGTCCGTGCGTGAAGACGTCGCGCAGCGCAAATCCATGAATGAATGTTCAGAAATAAAGTAAACTTCAGCGGATTTCCCTGCTCAGGGAGTAGGGAGCAATGGACCCCGTGTAGGGAGCAATGGACCCCGTGTAGGGAGCAATGGACCCCGTGTAGGGAGCAATGGACCCCGTGTAGGGAGCAATGGACCCCGTGTAGGGAGCAATGGACCCCGTGTAGGGAGCAATGGACCCGTGTAGGGAGCAATGGACCCCGTAGGGAGCAATGGGCCCCGTGTAGGGAGCAATGGGCCCCGTGTAGGGAGCAATGGGCCCGTGTAGGGAGCAATGGGCCCCGTGTAGGGAGCATGTCAATCGGAACACAGTTCATGCACGGAGCGCACTTCTAACAAGCTGATTATCTGAATCAGGTGTGTTAACAAAGAGAGACATGCTAAATATGCAGAGCGGGGGGGCGCGAGGACTGGAATTGAGAACCTCTGTACTAAACACAGCACTCAAGACTACATCACCTGTTTGTCTGTCAGGATAATGAGATCGACGTGGTGGAGTGGGCACTCATCTGGTCACATGCACGCGTCAGCCCTCTCTGGGGTGTGTATATAAGGTACAACGAGTTTCCCAGCATTCAAATCCACACATCGTGCTTTAATGAATGCATGCTGATGGTTGTGTCACTGTAGCTGATAGAGGTCAGAGGTCGTCCCCGAATGAAGATGAGTGAAGATCCAGAGAAAAGCACACTGCCGGGACGCAAGTCTGTCTACAGGCTTCTGGACGCAGACGGTCCGTATTAACATGTTTATAATCACCCTTTTATTAGTTTCTTTCTGCTTTTCTCATTATGTGTATTTCAAATATTCATATTTCAATCAATGTGCATTTTATTTTGTTTCTTA
>CM050412.1:37602235-37682235 GCA_027564155.1 Gymnocypris eckloni scoliostomus | reverse complement strand
TGTTTAGCACCTTTAGCTGAATTGAGTTCATACGAGAGTCTGTTTGGCACCTTTAGCTGAATTGAGTTCATACGAGAGTCTGTTTAGCAGCACCTTTAGCTGAATTGAGTTCATATGAGAGTCTGTTTAGCACCTTTAGCTGAATTGAGTTCATACGAGAGTCTGTTTGGCACCTTTAGCTGAATTGAGTTCATACGAGAGTCTGTTTGGCACCTTTAGCTGAATTGAGTTCATACGAGTCTGTTTGGCACCTTTAGCTGAATTGAGTTCATACGAGTCTGTTTGGCACCTTTAGCTGAATTGAGTTCATACGAGTCTGTTTGGCACCTTTAGCTGAATTGAGTTCATATGAGAGTCTGTTTGGCACCTTTAGCTGAATTGAGTTCATATGAGAGTCTGTTTGGCACCTTTAGCTGAATTGAGTTCATACGAGAGTCTGTTTGGCACCTTTAGCTGAATTGAGTTCATACGAGAGTCTGTTTAGCACCTTTAGCTGAATTGAGTTCATACGAGAGTCTGTTTGGCACCTTTAGCTGAATTTGAGTTCATGAGAGTCTGTTTAGCAGCACCTTTAGCTGAATTGAGTTCATAGAGAGTCTGTTTGGCACCTTTAGCTGAATTGAGTTCATACGAGTCTGTTTGGCACCTTTAGCTGAATTGAGTTCATATGAGAGTCTGTTTAGCACCTTTAGCTGAATTGAGTTCATATGAGAGTCTGTTTAGCACCTTTAGCTGAATTGAGTTCATACGAGAGTCTGTTTGGCACCTTTAGCTGAATTGAGTTCATACGAGAGTCTGTTTGGCACCTTTAGCTGAATTGAGTTCATACGAGTCTGTTTGGCACCTTTAGCTGAATTGAGTTCATACGAGTCTGTTTGGCACCTTTAGCTGAATTGAGTTCATACGAGAGTCTGTTTGGCACCTTTAGCTGAATTGAGTTCATACGAGAGTCTGTTTGGCACCTTTAGCTGAATTGAGTTCATACGAGTCTGTTTGGCACCTTTAGCTGAATTGAGTTCATACGAGAGTCTGTTTGGCACCTTTAGCTGAATTGAGTTCATACGAGAGTCTGTTTGGCACCTTTAGCTGAATTGAGTTCATACGAGAGTCTGTTTGGCACCTTTAGCTGAATTGAGTTCATACGAGAGTCTGTTTGGCACCTTTAGCTGAATTGAGTTCATACGAGAGTCTGTTTAGCACCTTTAGCTGAATTGAGTTCATATGAGAGTCTGTTTGGCACCTTTAGCTGAATTGAGTTCATACGAGAGTCTGTTTGGCACCTTTAGCTGAATTGAGTTCATACGAGAGTCTGTTTGGCACCTTTAGCTGAATTGAGTTCATACGAGTCTGTTTGGCACCTTTAGCTGAATTGAGTTCATACGAGAGTCTGTTTGGCACCTTTAGCTGAATTGAGTTCATACGAGAGTCTGTTTGGCACCTTTAGCTGAATTGAGTTCATACGAGAGTCTGTTTGGCAGGTCATCCTCAGATGGATCTGATCTGTCTGTCAGAAGAAGCGGCTCCTAAAGCGGGCGTCTCCCTCACCTGCTTCCCTCTAGGACTGAACAAGACGCTTCAGACGGTCACACCGACTCAAGTAACCAGTCTGCGTTTGGATGTCTTCACCTGTGGACAGGTAACCGCTGCCTGTGCTGCCACTGGACAAGCAGATATCATGAATGATTTAAAGGAAGAGCTCAGAAAAATAGTTGAAGATTTGCTCCCCATCAGGCTGTCCAATATGCAGATGAGTTTGTTTCTTCATCAGATTTGGAGAAATGTAACCTTCCATCAGATGCTCTGCAGTGAATGGGTGCCGTCAGAATGAGAGTCTGATAAAAACATCACAATAATCCACACCAGTCCATCAGTTAACATCTGGAGGAGACAAATGCTGAAACATATCTAGCATTAAGACGTTATGAGTCCATAATAAAGACATTAACTGATGGACTGGAGTGGTGTGGATGACTTGTCTATTATTGTGATGTTTTTATCAGCTGTTTGGACTCTCATTCTGACGGCACCCATTCACCGAACAGCATCCGTTTGTGAACAAGTGATGCAATGCTACATTTCATCAAATCTGATGAAGAAACATCCTCAAAGATGTAGATGAGTTTGAGTACATGTCTTAAAATTGAAGAGCAAGAATGTATATTTCAATGCTTTTTCGTACAGCATCGAATTGAGATTTGTGTTGATTGTGTGCACAGATCACATTCCCCCTCAACAGTGCGTCAGAGAGTCGTGAGCGTGCACAGATTTCTCTGCAAACCCTGCATCCGCATCACAAGAGACTACAAGAGCCGCGCGATTACACCGTGAGTGCACCATATCAGTAACTGGAACACATGGCATCTGCAGACTGAAAGAGTGTTTCTTCACTTTGTCTTAAAGGTGGCTTTATCAGAGCGCCTGCACTCCCTGGTGTCTGATATCACAAAAGGAAACAGTAAAGGAAGCAACTTCCTGCTGTCCAACTGAAGCCGAGGCGAAACACGGAGCCAGACCAAAGTCAGAAACATTACATCTAAAGGAAAAGATGCCTTAAAACCCTTTCCCTTTAAATAAACGTCCTATTAACAGATTCAGCAACGCAGCTTGTTATGGTCCAATAGCATTAACACGTTCTTTTGAACACATCTAATGATGACATAATGAAAAAGAGTATTTACTGTTCGTTTTACAACATAACATAAAGCGTTTATTGAATGTGTTTTGACATATAATCCTAATTGTAATGTGATCTACCTCAAAGTATTTTATTATATTTAAAAAAATAATTCAAAATCAGTAAATAAATCAATCTAGCACGCTTATAATGAATACATTAGTAAAATATAACTTTTTTTTAGTATATCAACTTGCATAGTAAATCTAATTTCATTTAAAAGGTAACCGGCTATGTTTGTTGTTCATATTAGTGTGATTTTGATTTTGTTTTGTGTAGTTTTATTGGTATTTTAAATGTGTGTGTGTATATAGTTATGTAACTGAAATCAAATAAAATGTTAAGAAAAATCATATTTTCCTTCTAGTGACATGTTATTTATGGTTTTTATATTTAGTTAGCTATACAACGATGTAACATTATCTTATCGTAACGTGTGGATATTTAAAGTTTCATATCGAGTTTGCATTTTTTAACTTTTTTTACTAAATTCTGTATGAATTTATTATGTCTTTTATAGGTATTTTCTTTAGTTTTATTTTAAATAAATTTTATTTATTTTAGTAACGTTACTTCATCATACTACATGGAAATTAAATAACATATATATATATATATGGCTTAGTGTCATATTTGAATAATTGTTATACTCATACCTTTTGTTGTTTTAATATTGTGAATAGTTTTTAGCTTTATTTTTTGTTTTAATTTAAGTGTTTAGTTTTGAAATGTTGTTGTATGCATTTGTCATTTTATTTAATTTCTCCATTTTCTTAAATGTGTATATTTATTATTTATAGGTTTTAACTTATAGTTTTAGTTATTTTTTCTTATTTGTAAGTCTCTTTGGATAAAAGCGTCTGCTAAATGACTAAAAAGTAAGTAAAGTAAACTGATAAATGTGTAAGTACGAAAGATTTCGTCGATGAATGTTAGTCGCTCTCTTCAGATAAACACAGTCGCTTTGTTTTGATCGTTTAGCGCACTCGGTGTTGTCAGGGGCAACATTTGTTTTTCCGCTCCAAATCGCCTTTATTCCCATCACCGTCACCTCATTGGACGTTTCCCCCTTCAGGCCGTTGTTTTTATCGAGCTGTGATTGGCTAGCGCATGTGTCAGTCAGAAACAACGCGATTCTATTGGCTGAATCCCAAGGACGCGATGTGAGAGATCATCTGTGGCTCGTGCACGTACAAGTGGATTTACTGATTTTGAGTGAATTCGATTCTTTAAAGTTCACGTTATGGAGAGAAATAAATGCGTTTAGACACATATATAGTCAAAGCCGTGTCCCGCGTGTGTTAAGGAGCGTTAAAGTAGAGTTCGTGTTCCGATAGCAGCGTGTAACGGATTTACGGCTAACGTACGTTTGATAACATGCGCGCGCTATTGTGAGTACAGGTGTTTTATTACAGGTGTGTAGGACAGAAAAGTGCAGTAAACAGACTTTATGATGTGTGACTCTGGATCAGAGGAGGACGGAGGATCGACAGAGTCTGTCCGCAAGGTAACGTAACGTTAGGTGGACTTTCCGAGTCTGGCTCCATGAACATTACTTCATATGACACATTTGAATTTATTACTTATTGCTTAACATTAAAACCAGCTACGCAATAAGAAATAACAGGTTGATGCACTTTCCCAAAAGTACGTTACCATGGTATTACCATCATAGCCTATTGTACCATAGTAACTGATTCGATATATTCACAAACTATGTATTTACATTGTATTAAAATGATAACATGTTTTTAGACGGGTACCATGACATTATTTGAAATCCTTGCTATGAAATTAAGTTAAAAAAAAATCAAAATAGTTACACTTTACAATAAACATTAGTCAACGTAAACAATACTTGCACAGAATGTATTTATTAATGTTAGTTAATGGTAAGTTGAACATTTACTAGCTCATTACCAAAATCAAACTTTGTAACTTTTATGTTAACATTATATAATCGACTGTGAACATTTTTATTAACTAACATAAAGGTTAATAAATGTTGTAAAATATGTTGTTAATTGCTTGTTCATGTTAGTTAATGGATTAGCCAATGTCAACAAATGAGACCTTATTGTAAAGTGTTGTCATAAAAATATATATAATTTATTATTTTTGTATTTTATTTAGATTATATACATGAATTTTATTTGTTTTTGTACATACACATTAAATATTTTATTTATATTATATATGAATATGAGAGAACCGAACAGAAGTGCAATGGTTATATTCAAATGCTGAGAGAGGCAGTGAGATTAAATTCAAAATATGCAAATTTCAGGTGATGACATGACCTGTGTGTGTGTGTGTCTCTGTCTGTGTGTCTGTCTGTCTGTGTGTGTGTGTGTGTGTCTCTGTGTGTGTGTCTGTCTGTCTGTGTGTGTGTGTGTGTGTGTGTGTGTCTCTGTGTGCGTGTGTGTCTGTCTGTCTGTGTGTGTGTGTGTGTGTGTGTGTGTGTGTGTGTGTGTGTGTGTGTCTCTGTGTCTGTCTGTCTGTGTGTGTGTGTGTGTGTGTGTGTGTGTGTGTGTGTGTGTGTGTGTGTGTGTGTGTGTGTGTCTGTCTGTCTGTGTGTCTCTGTGTGTCTGTCTGTGTGTGTGTGTGTGTGTGTGTGTGTGTGTGTGTCTGTCTCTGTGTCTGTCTGTGTGTGTGTGTGTGTGTGTGTGTGTGTGTCTGTAGTGTGTGTCTGTGTGCGTGTGTGTCTCTCTGTGTGCGTGTGTGTCTCTGTGTGTGTCTGTCTGTGCGTGTGTCTCTCTCTGTGTGTGTGTGTGTGTGTGTGTGTGTGTGTGTGTGTGTGTGCGCGTGTGTCTGTGTGTGCGTGTGTGTGCGCTTGTGTCTGTGCGTTTTAGGGATGTGACCCTCTCGTCTCAACCCAGCGCAGCAGACTGCAGCAGCGGAGAGCTAAACTCAACCAGCAGATCAACCGAGAGCTTCATCTGCGGAGCGGAGCTGAAAACCTTTACAGGTATCAGTATATCTGCTAATACTGAGGTGCACGCTTTTCATAACGACACACACTATGCCCAACACCCCGCCTGACCCAGGACTAACAGGAAGTGACCCGTGACACGCCTCTCTGATGATGTTGTGTTCTGTGTATTTATTGAGCGGTGGGTGGTATGACCAAAATCTTCCGTTACAGTATGAGTTGCAAACATTTCACCAGAAATACAGCAATATAAATGGCATAGCAGAATGGCAACCAGTTGACATAGCGTATTTATACTTTACATGATACATATTGTTAATGTGACGTATGCAACACATTTTTTTCAGGGCCAGCAGTAATCAGAAGGTGAAGGAGACTGTTGCGTTAGAACTGAGCTTTGTGAACTCAAACCTTCAGCTTCTCAAAGAAGAACTAGAGGAACTGAACAGCAGTATGAACGTCTACCAGACTGAGAGGTTGTTCCACTTCAACTTTCTGGATCTGCACCTGACTCTCTTTATTCAAACATGGTTTACTTGGTTGATAAGTTTCAGGATAACTTGGCAGCAGGGGCGTCACTAGACCCCTTTTACTGGGGCACGGTCCCAAGTTTAAGTTAACAATTTACTTTATTTGTCAGTGCATTCATTTACATTGATAATCGCGGCAAAAAAATGTATATGCAACATAGTAACCTAATGCAATGCCTCCGTCGCGAATATGAATGTGATTGGCTCCTGCGCTAAAATATTTTCTTGAAATATTGTTATTTTAAATAATTCTTTAAAAGATGAAATGATTCATTATCATTGTGTAATGTAGAAGAATGCAGAAAATCTCTCTGCTTTCATTATTTCCATACAGTGTATGCCATTTATGCTGTAAACAATGTTCATGTTAATTGTGTCAAAGATACTTAAACATACTGCTGCAGTAGTCAGTCTTCCAGCGAGCTGCTTTGAGGAGTTTGATAATAACTGGGCAAACTTGCTCGAGGGACAGAAAAATCTCAGGTTTATCCTGAAACAAGCAAAGAAATCACGTTAGATCAATGAAATTATTTTATATCAGCATTTCTCAAATCAGAACAACAGGTTTGGAGCATGTTAAACACATTTGTAGTTTTTTTTTAAAGAAATAGTTCATCCAAAATATAGAGTTTGTTTCTTCATTAGATTTGGAGAAATGTATTAGTGTCTCAGCAACGGATGCTCTGCAGTGAATGGGTGCCGTCAGAATGAGAGTCTGATAAAAACATCACAATAATACACGGATTATTGTGATGTTTTATCGACTCTCATTCTGACATCTTCATCAAACATTCCCTAACGGATTATCTTTTTGTCGCAGTGAGACAGTCAGTGTTCCCATGATTCCACTGGGGTTGAAAGAGACTAAAGAGATCGACATGACCGTCCCTCTTCAGGTGAGATAAACGCAATTACATGTCAACTCAATCAGTGTTTAAATCTGTCTGGAAACATTTCTTCTCCCGTCGTTTCATCAGGATTTCATTGGTGAACATTACAGTGAGGACGCGTCTCTGTACCTGACTGAGATCCGGGATTTCATGGAACTAAGACAGGTCAGTTCACGTCAACAACACAACAGGAATGACTTCTTAAACATGCACTAAACAATAACGACAGATAAGAACAGGAACATGTATTAAAGCTAAACAAAAAGTTATAAATGAAAGAAATCCATGTGCTCGCTCTTATGTAGGTTTATCAAAGTGCATTTGGCTAAAGTAGCTCTGACTGTAGCTCAGGACATCTACCTCAAACGCTGCAAAAGCAGAGCTGTAAAATCATCAAGGACTCAACTCACCCCGGTAACCATCTTTTCATTTCACTGCCATCTGGCAAGCGCTTCAGGAGCATGATGGCAAAAACTGAGAGACTGAGGAGGAGCTTCTTCCCCAGGCCATCAGGCTCCTAAACTCAAACTCGGTCTCATAACATTTACATTTACATGACTCAATTTAATGTGTACATACCCGGTACAACCATGTTTGCACATTCTTCTTGCTGTTTGCACATTCCTCTTGCACATCCCTGTTTATATTATTATTTATTAAGTCCACAGTATACTGTATTGCACATTTTATTTCATTGCACATTTTACCCCTTATTTTTATTTGATTCTTACCTATATTTTTATATATTCTCTTGTTTCATTTATTTTTTTTATGTTTTTGCACTGTCCATTGAGCGGACCTGTCCTGATTTACATTTCACTACTGATTATATCCTGTATAATTGAGTATGTGACGAATAAAAGAACCTTGAACTGCAAGTAGCTTGAAGCTGTTGTTACAACACATCTACGATCACGAGGGAATCATCAGTGCTGTTTTACCTTTACTGCTGGAGGGACAATACTTACATAATGCAGCTTTAAGAAGATCACTGCAGTACGTTTGGATATCATCTCGTCCTAGAAAACAATAAAAGTGATTATACTGCCCTACATCATATTTGCTGAATTAAATCCAATACTCGTTTCGTGCTGATTCCAAAAACTGTTGCCGTTTTGCTCAATTTCTCAAAAAATATTATGCATTTCATAGCATTTTTGCTTTTGACAACCATGTGAAGTCTTCAGCCAGATTACAACTAACTGTTCGTTTAATTCTCAGCCTGTTTACATATGTATGAATGATTCAGAAGACATGCATGAATTCCATTCCTTTGCAGATTCAAGTTTAATTAATCATTTTGTGTATTTAAAACTTTTGACCTTTGACTGCTTTTGTTATTTTGGTAAGTGCATTAAAAGTGATGCATTTATCAGATGCTTTTATCCAAAGTGATCTATTCAGGTTATACATGTTTTCATCAGTATTTGTGTTCGCTGGGAATTGAACCCACAACCTTTTGCGCTGCTAACGCAATGCTCTAACCACTGAGCCACAGGAACATTGTTCATACATACAGTATATATCATTTTTTTTATTATTTTGTGGAAAAAATTGAAAAGTTATATTTATATTTTTGAACTTGGCGTCATCAAATTAGATAATATTAGGCCTTTTGTGCAAATCAGCAGAATTTTTAGTCAAGCTGCAGAGCTGTGTTACGAGAAACACAAGTCAACTGGTTATTTTTGAGCTGAATATGATTTCGTCTGACCTCTGACCTCTCTCCGTAGGCCATGCGGACTCCCAGCAGGAACGAGGCGGGACTGGAGCTGCTGATGGAATATTATAACCAGCTCTGTTTCCTGGATCAGCGCTTCTTCTCACCGCACAGAAGTCTGGGAATTCATTTTCACTGGTGAGACACGCTGTTGAACACAAACACATGAATGATCAGAGACAGAGCTTCTGATGGTGTCTCGTCACAGGTACGACTCGCTGACCGGCGTGCCTTCCATTCAGAGAGCGCTGGCGTTCGAGAAAGGGAGCGTTTTGTTCAACATCGGAGCACTTTATACTCAGATCGGAGCCAGACAGGATCGCTCGACAGTGACGGGCGTTCAGAACGCTATCGATGCTTTCCAGAGAGCAGCAGGTACTGAATCATCTCGAGCTGACGCTTTCTCTGTTACAGCTATGTTCATATGCTCAGGTGAAAAAATGTCAGTAAATTCTGAGAGCATCACTCTATTAATATCAATAACAAAACATCTGACACTCTTTCAAACGTTTCAGCTCAACAAAAATGTATAATTATGGCCCTTAACTACAGATATTATCACACCACACCTCATTATTTACATTTATGTGCATTATAGCAAGAACTACTTCTGTAAAAACAACAAATATTAGTATTATTATCTTATTATTTAATTGAACAAAACCACTTCACTTTACAATATACTCTACCATTCAAAAGTTTGGGGTTATGTTTTTGAAAGAAGTCTCTTCTGCTCAAGAAGACTGCATTTATTTGATCAAAAATACAGTAAATATGATGAAATAATATTACAATTTAAAATAGCTGTTGCTGATTTATGTGAATATCTATTAAACTGTAATTTATTCCTGTGATCAAAGCTGAATCTTCATCATCATTACTCCAGTCTTCAGTGTCACATGATCTTCAGAAATCATAATAATATACTCGAGAAACATTTCTGATTATTATCAATGTTGAAAACAGTTGTGCTGCACAATATTTTTGTGAAAATTTAATTTTTCATGATACTTTGACGAATAGAAAGTTCAAAAGAACAGCATTTATTTGAAATAGAAATCATTAGCAACATTATAAATGTCTTCTCTTTTGTTCAGTCCTTGCTGAAAAATATATTATAAAATATTATTTCAATGTCTGTAAAAGCAAATGTAATTTTTTCCCCATTATAATCCATTTAAATGTAACAGATGAAATAGATTCAGATTTGCAGAAAAACAACCAAAGCAGTTGAATCTACCAGAACATGTTAATTACTGTTAATTATATCAGTAGGTCACAAGGTCACCGCTGTGCCTCGTCTATATGATATAAACTAATGCAGACGTCTGAATAATCTATCGGTGTTCGATTTTAAGCATTCGTGATCCCCATGTACACTGCATCACAGCTGCTGACCTGAAGATCTGAAGCTCTTTGCTTATATAAATGAACTTGTCTGTGTGCGTGTGTGTGCATGCATGCGTGTGTGTGCGCATGTATGCGTGCGTGTGTGTGTGTGTGTGTGTGCGTGTGTGTGTGTGTGCGTATGTATGCGTGTGTGTGTGTGCATGTGCATGTGCAGGTGCGTTTCTCTACCTGCAGGAGAATTTCTCTCATGCGCCCAGTCTGGATATGAGCAGCCCTGCGCTTAGCATGCTGGTCCGTCTTATGGTAGCTCAGGTAATGAAAGAAAGACGCTCATATACATTAAATATACATTTCAGATAATGATCGAATATATTTGAGAAGTGATCATGTAACAAATCACACAGATCTGGGTTTATTTTGTGCAGGTTCAGGAGTGTGTGTGTGAGAAGGTCATACTCGACATGCAGGACAACAACCTGAATGTGCTTCTGCAAGCCGCCCAGGAGGCAGCGAGGGTAAACACACACACACACACACACACACACACACAGACACACACACACACACACACACACAGAGACACACACACGCAGACACAGACACACACAGACACACACACACACACACAGACACACACAGACAGACACACACACACACACACACACACACACACACACACACACACACACACACACACATGTTAAGGGTTTTATCTGTTATTAACTGTGTGTGTGTTTGTAGGTATCAGACGTGTATTCTCTGGTTCTTCAGGCGATGTCGGTGCCGTTACTGAAGGACTACGTTCCCTTCTCCTGGATCTCTATGGTTCAGGTCAAAACGCATCATTTCAGAGCACTGGCTCATTACTACACCGCTGCGGCGCTGTGTGACTGCTCAGGTGAACTACTGAACATGTGTGTTTACTGACTGATGACATCTTGTGTACATCACCAGTTTAGAAAGAGTAGGATTTCTAATGTTTTTGAAAGAAGGCTCCTCTGCTCGCCAAATCTGCATTTATTTGATAAGTACAGTAAAATAAAACTGTTATCAATGTTGGAAACTACGTTACAGTAGCATTCAAAAGTTTGGGGTTAGTAAATAAAATGCATTTATTCATAAAAGACGCATTAAATTGATCAAAAGTGACCGTAAAAACATAATGTTACAAATGATTTGTTTCAAATAAATGCGATTCTTTTGAACTTTCCAAAGAACAGCATTAAATGAAATGTATCGCGGTTTCAATAAAAATATTGGGCAGCATTCAATAGTTTTCAACATTGAAAATAATCATAAATGTTTCTTGAGCAGGTATTATTATGATTTCTGAAGATCATGTGACACTGACGACTGGAATAATGATGCTGAAAACTCAGCTTTGATAACAGACATAAATTACATTTTAACAGATATTCACATAGAAACTGTACAAATTAATATCAAATTAAATTGTAATAATATTTTACTGTATTTTTGATCAAATAAATACATCCTTGGTGAGGGATGTAAAAAATTGCAGACTGACTGATATTGTTTGTAACAACTAACAGGTATGTCTGATGAAGATGATGATGATGAAGGTCGAGAGATTAAAGCTCTCGTACAGGTTCACACCAGACGGCCGGAAAAACTCAATCTTCATGATCCAGAGGACAAACGCAGACTCGGTTTGTCGTGGGATGCTTTTCAGTGATGTACAGTTTCAGTGCAGGTGAAAATGTACTGATTTTATTTCATTTTGAAGGTAAAGCTCATCTGCGTAAAGCCATCATACGTCACGAGGAAGCCCTGCGTCTTCACAGCGTGTGTAAAATGCTTCGAAAGATGGACATCCTGCAGGAGGTTCTGTCACACGTTCATGCACGCTCGCTGGAGAAATACTCGGATATTGATCAGGAAGATGATTTCTGTGAGGTCGCAGAGGCTCCGGAGATCCAGTGTGAGTGTTTAATATGAGAATCATGTTAAAAAGTAGAGATCGACCGATATATCTGTTTACCGATATTTTTCCCGATATTTAAGCATTTTACCATCATCGGATATCGGATTTGAAAAAACCTGATAACCGATATATTTATATATTTTATTTTTTTTGTCACATACACAATTATACAGAGTATAAACAGCAGTGAAATGTGTTCTCTGCATTTAACCCATCCAAGTGCACACACACACACACACACACTTGGAGCAATGGGACACACACACACACACACACACCTGGAGCAGTG
Source organism: Gymnocypris eckloni scoliostomus (assembly GCA_027564155.1). Classification (NCBI taxonomy): domain Eukaryota; kingdom Metazoa; phylum Chordata; class Actinopteri; order Cypriniformes; family Cyprinidae; genus Gymnocypris; species Gymnocypris eckloni. The sequence goes on along the minus strand of CM050412.1, from coordinate 37,669,905 downwards.
GACACACACACACACACACACCGCATGTAACTTTATACAAGATTCACTCGTTTGAAACACACTAAATTATATTAACATTTACTATAGAACCATTATTTCTCCAATAAACATCTAAATAAATACATCTCTATCTAAATTAATGATTTATTATCTCCGCAAGCGATCGCAGTTTGAATATAGTTCTGTGTAAATAGATAAACCGCTGTCAGCAGTTTTCATAATTTAGACAAAAACATTTTAATAATTCTGATTAAACAGTTAAGAAATGCAATAAAATACGATGTTTTGTTGGTTATAGCTTATTTCAATATTCCAGAGAATATTATTCAGTGAATTATTCTTCACTCTTTAGTCTATTAAACAGATTATAAACCTAAAACTGTAGTTTAAAATGAATTTATATGACTTCTGTCCTTTATTTTCTCCATTTGAACACATTAGACATTATTTAGCTTATTGTTAATATCAGTGTTGCTGATGATGCTTTTTATAAATGAAATGTTTTATTGTTGTAATTTGAAGATTACATTTTACATGAATGTTAATTTTCAACAGTTTGTTGTTGTTAAGACGACTGAAAGTGAAGAATGGAGTTCACTCTTTATAACAGTAAATAAATATCGGTTCTGCATATCGGGTACATAAACGTACAAATAATCGGTATCGGTTATAAAAAATCAATATCGGTCGATCACTATTAAAAAGTCATTTACACAGTTACTATACTACTCATACTAACCTCCCATCAGGTTTATTATCATTATCTAAAACTAAAACCACAAAAAAGTGTGTTACTGAAAAAAATTAAACATTAACTGGAATAAAATTATACTGAACAAAATTATAAACGCAACTCTTGTTTTTGCCCCCATTTTTCATGAGCTGAACTCTAAGATCTAAGACTTCTTCTATGAACACAAAAGGCCTATTTCTCTCAAATATTGTTCACAAATCTGTGTAAATCTGTGTTAATGAACGAGATAATCATCCACCTCACAGGTGTGGCATATCAAGATGTGATTAGACAGCATGATTATTGCACAATAAAAGACCACTCTAACATGTGCTACTAACCGGTGCTGAAAGGGTGGTTTCATGACCCTTTAATAAAACAATACTAGTATCTCAGTGATACTAAAATAACACTACTCTACATTATGCAGTATGCATACTTTTGTCCACAATGCTGTGTGCTTAACTTTAGCCTCCATTTCTAGTGTGATAATTGAACTAGAAGTGATTACGGTGCCATTTTTGGCTGTATTTGTAATGAAATATTGCACTGCGGAGTACATACTAAACGCAGCTATTTGTTTTTAACAAACATTGTGGTAAAACAGCATGCATGAAGTAGCATTTCAAACAGCAGTATATTGTCGTATGACATTGCTAACATATATGCATGCTCAATTCCACATTATTTTGTGTTTGTCTTTTTTTATGTCTAGTTTATATATGAAGTTATTTTAGTGCATCAGGTTAGACTAAATGAAAACATTTATTTGGCAACTAGCTGAAATAAAATAAGTTTGTTTTTATAAATATCGTATTATATTTCAGCTAAAATGTATTACAGGTAATGTTTTTTGACGGTTTTAGTTACAGTAAACTATAATAACCCTGCACATGATTTGCATATGCACTGCAGAGGTAATGTATGTAATGATGTAAACATAGGTTTTTTTTGTCTTGACCTTTGACCTGTCTCCTACAGCGCACACACAGCAGAAGCCTGACATTAAAACTCCTGATTTCAGCAGTGTCGCAGTGACTGATATCTTCCACCGACTGGTAACTCTCACACAAACACTGTAATGTGCTGTAAATGTTCCAGACGTGTTTAATGTTCACCTCTGTTGTGCGTGTGAAGGGGCCGCTGTCTTTGTTCGCCGCTCGTAATCGCTGGGTGCGGCGGCACGCGTGTTTGGTTCGAGGAGAGGCGGGGCTCGGGCTCACGCTTCGAGGTGATTCGCCGGTTCTGGTTGCTGGGGTGTTGCCAGGGGGGTGTGCTGCGGTAAGAGATGTCATTAGTGACAGTAACATTTAAAATGCTTGTTGTTATTACTACATGATGCATCATGAGCGTGTTTTAGGAGGCGGGACTCTGTGAGGGCGATTATATCGTGGCGGTGAACGGCGCAGACTGCAGGTGGGCCAAACACGCTGAGGTCGTTCACGTGCTGAAGAGCTGCACAGAGAGAGAACTAGAGCTGGACGTCATCACTCTACAGTCACACGAGGTACACGGTGCACGTGTGAAATAATTACAAAATACTGATTCCTCGATTTTAATCGATTCTCATTTTTATGAAGCAATATCGATCCTAAGAATTGATTAGTTCAGCCTGTTTTCAGTTAATGAACGGAATATTGTAGATAACCACCCATTCAACAAATCGCAATAAGCTTTGTTACCTTTGATATGACATAGGGCTGGGCGATATGACGATATGTATCGGATGGACGAAATAAAAAGTCTATTGTTTCATATTATGTTCTATCGTTTATATCGTGGTGTCGCAAAATACATTGTTTCCGGTAAAACCTTTTCATCATTTGAGTGACTGATCTTTATACGCCGCCCACCACGAGACGTGACGAGAGACAGAACGACCACAAAACCAGGAGCTCGTTACTAAACGAGGACTACATCTGTAGCACGGTCACGCGTTTTTAAGCACTGCAGTTTTAAAACAACCGATTTTAAGCCGTTGAAACACAATCAACAGAGCTATATGCGTGCGCGTCTCTTTCTGTGTGAGAGGAGCGCCTTTTCTTTTTTGCTGACTTTGAACAATTACATAAACACACTTATATGCGTCAGAATCCCCGTCTTTGCAAGTATCCTCATTAACACAGCGATTTAGGTCTTAAGAGAGAGTAAACGGCAGAAAGAGAAACACAATGTAACAGTGTATTAGATCCGGACTTCACTCTTAAAGGGGAAGCGTTCCAATATTCGTTCTGTCTGCCATTCATGCTAATCACAAATTTTTAGTTTTTTTTTTCTCTCTCTCTTTAGGCTTGTATTAGTTTGATATTGACATTGGTGACAAGGATTATGAAAATTATATGGTATTAAAGATTTTAATATTTAAAAATAAAAAAATATCACTATCGTGATATATATTGTTATCGTGATATAAAATTTGTCATATCGTGATATAAGATTTTGGTCATATTGCCCCCCCTAATATGAAACCTACCCTTGTCCAAATACCCACGCGTGCAGTCTTTGCACTTGACCACTTATATGATGTATTCCCTGTATTTGGCCCAAGTGAGGATGAAGACCACAAGTGTGTGTCAAATTTTACAATTGCTAATGTTGTAGAACATAAATATCACCACTACTCATCTTTGCACCAATAAAATCATGTGAAACACTTTGTTTTTCTTACCAAATCATATGTGATCATATCTAATTATTATATGTGACCTTGTACCACAAAATCAGAAATATGGGTCAATTTTTGCTGAATTTAGATTTATACGTGATCTAAAAGCTGAATAAATAATATTTCCATTGATTTGTGGTTTGTTATGATAGGACAATATATCTGAGATACAACTTTTAGAAAATCTGGAATCTGAGGGTGCAAAAAAATCTAAATATTGAGAAAATCACCTTTAAAATTGAAGTTCTTATCAATGCATATTACTAATCAAACATGAAGTTGTTTTGTATGTATTCACTAAATATCTTCATGGAACATGATCCTTACTTAAAGGTGCACTGTGTAATATGTAGGATGATCTATAGACTGAAATACAATATAATATACATAACTATGTTTTCAGAGGAGTATAAAGATCTTACATAATGAACCGTTATGTTTTATTACCTTAGAATGAGCAATTTATATCTACATACACCAATTTATAGCAACATACAGCAATTTACATCTATATATTGGTGGTTGGTGGTGGTTGAGGAGAGACCCCCGGTGTATAGCAATACACAATAAAGTGCTATATAAATGCATCATTCATTCATGTTGTTCTTGCGTAAAAACACTGACACAAGGATGAACAACTAACAGTAATATTTGCAATGACATCAGTTTATTGAATAATTAAGTAAATATAATTCGTAATTTACCTTTGTAAAGAAACCTCATTGCTCTCTGATGCTGAGCCCTGTATCGCCACCATAGCTTCTCTAAAGGGGGCTGAGCCGTTGGTTGCAATTCACAACCTCAACCGCTAGATGCCGCCAGAATCTACACACCACCTTTAATACCCTAATGATTTTTGGCATTGAAGAAAAATGTATAATTTTGACCCACACAATGTATTTTTGGCTATTGCTAGAAATATACCCCAGCGACTTAAGATGTGGTTCAGGGTCACATAATAATATTCAACTTACATTATAAAGGTTTCCGTGACCTCTCGGCAAAAATCTCACGATTTATTCCAAGACATGATACACCAAGCCTGTAATAGTGCTCCAGAGCGGTGTTCGAGATTTATGTGTGTTAAAGGCACTGCGCTTTGCTGTTTTTAAGACCTGGGACAGTCTTGCGCACTTACTTCCGGTCTTACCACGCGCTCTCAAGTGGCCAAGACCGCACGTGTGGGTATTTGGACAAGGCAAAAGTCTCAGGTTTCAAATTCTTACCATTTTATTACAGTATTCAATGTCATTTTGGTGGCGTTTAAAGTGGAGTGACAGATTGCTGTAGCTCCTCAGTTCAGGACAAATGTGTGTGAAGTGATCATCTCCACCGCTTTAATTACAGTTTCAGCATAAAATAAACATCCGAAGGTATGTTAAAAGACAGAGTGCAACTTACCGAAATCGGTGTCCTGTCTTATGTAATCACTTAATCAGTGCAAAGATCTTAATATAACATCTTGTAAACAATGTCAAATAGGAGGTCCAGGTCGGTACTAGCAAGGTGCACCTAATAAAGTGGCCAGTGAGTGTATAACATATGCATTATCATTTTTTACTGTTCTTCAGTGTTTAATTAATGCTTCAAAGTGTTTATGTCACCATTTAAATGTTTCAATTTCAAAAAACGGATTGGGGTAGGAATGTTATAATGTATAATAATCGATATTGAATTGAATCAGATTGAAAGACGAATCAAAACCCAGCCTTAGAAATAATAGAGCCTTTCATATGTAATAATACCCCCAAAAATCTGTTTTTTGAATTGGAACAGCTTAATTAATCTTTACACAAAATCTGAAAAAATATTTTTTTGTTGAGTATCATAACACATCAGGCTTGTATGGCTCATATACTCTGATATAGTGAGCATACAGAGGAGAAAACGGCTTGATGAAATTCTGATGCTTGTCATGTAAATACATGTTGGGAGCTAGATTAACTAGATCTGATTTAAAGCAGTAGATCATGTTTTCCTAGGTTGAGAGGAGTGCCGGTGAGGAGGACTGTCGGAGGAGAGCGGGACGGGAATACGAGCGCGGATCCTCGTCTCTGTGGAACTGGAGCTGGAGGAGCGGCGGCGTCACCAAGAGACTCGGAAGCACCTCCAGCCTTTCCTTCGGTAACTTCAGAGAGAGCGAGTCCATGTTCTGAAAGCACCGTTTTACTGACCAGAGCACAATTATCAGATACAGTTATGTGTTAGGAGCTGAGTGAAAATGAGCTGGTTTAGATGAACATCCTGACACAATTCTACATGCACTTCATCATGTAAAGTTATTCAGAAGGATTTAATTAGACATGTAGCACTATGCTGTCATAGTTCAATGCTTTCAGAAAATAGTGTCTTGCAGCAGCTCCAGATGGCATTAAACCAGCGGTTCTCAATTCCAGTCCTCGCGCCCCCCCGCTCTGCATATGTCGTATGTTACTCTTATCGCTTCAGATGTTTGTTCTATTGGAATGTAAGTGCCCTGCGAAGTGGACATCACAGGATATTCCTCCATGATTCCAATTCGAAGCGAACGTATATATTCCATTCAAAGTGCATTGAAGTGTGCAAGGCGTGAATTAAAATTGTATATATTTACAGAGGTATATGATGTCACACTCGTCCGTGCGTGAAGACGTTGCGCAGCGCAAATGGACCCTGAGCAATGGACCCTGTGTAGGGAGCAATGGACCCTGTGTAGGGAGCAATGGACCCTGTGTAGGGAGCAATGGACCCTGTGTAGGGAGCAATGGACCCTGTGTACCCTGTGTAGGAGCAATGGATCCTGTGTAGGGAGCAATGGACCCTGTGTAGGGAGCAATGGACCCTGTGTAGGGAGCAATGGACCCTGTGTAGGGAGCAATGGACCCTGTGTAGGGAGCAATGGACCCTGTGTAGGGAGCATGTCAATCGGAACACAGTTCATGCACGGAGCGCACTTCTAACAAGCTGATTATCTGAATCAGGTGTGTTAACAAAGATAGACATGCAAAATATGCAGAGCGGGGGGGCGCGAGGACTGGAATTGAGAACCTCTGCATTAAAGGAATTAGTGCGGTGGCCATGTGCCATTTATACAATACACGTCCTGGCAAGGATTTTTATATTGCCTAAATCATCCAAAGTAATTTGACCAACAACATGTACATAATCCAATTCATGATGCGTGAGAACGTGGGATTTATATAAAACGATCAAAGCGATGCAAATACTTGTTTGTTCGTTCATTCGAAGCGGTGCTGCGCAGACGATCATTGTATGGCAGCAAAGAACCGCGAGAGTGATTTGAAAGCATAAGCAGCACCGTTTCTAGGCATAGGCAAGCTAGGCGGTCGCCTAGAGCGCCACCAGCTGGAGGGGTGCCAATGAGCGCACGTACTGCCCCTACAGGTGGGCAGTCGTGGCTCTAATGGATAGAGCGTCGGACTTGTAACCCGAGGTTGTGGGTTTGAATCTCGGCTCCGGCAGGAATTGTCCACGACTGAGGTGAGACCCTTGAGCAAGGCACCGAACCCCCGACTGCTCTGATTGTTGCATGCAAAGTTTGGATTTGGAGCACTCAGCAATGCTATTCGATCTATGGGTTCTGTCTGTGTTTTGGCACAGTAAGGCTTTTTTTGCCATACAAGTTCAAAGGCCAATAGAAAATATTGGTACATAAAAAGTGCACAAAATCAGTATTTTGTTCAGGCAGTATTTGTGGCAGTCGACAAATCATGTTTCATGTGAAACTGGTATAAAAGGTGTGCGTTTTTGTGCCAATGCATCATTAAAGGTTCAGTGTGTCGTGTAATATTCCCATATAAAAAACGTACAGCCAATTAAAAAATATTTGTGTAGTAAAAATCGCTAATTCACAAGATCAATATATACTTTATTAAACCGCAATTTAACGAATCCGAACGAAAATTTAGTAATGTGTAGTTTTAGTGTTAATACTATGACAACCAATTTGTAATTTTTTTCAATGTTATAGTGTTTACAATCAGTTTAATGTTATTTTGCATGTAATCTTAATTATCTTTTTAGGTGTGTGGGAGTTGGGGGGGATGGGCAAATAGGGATTTGCTCTCACGAATGTCATACAACGATCAATCTTCACCGTGCAAACAGCCAAAACCAGGATATTTTAGGCAATATAGAAATCATGGCAAGGACGCGTCCCGTAAGAATGGCCCGTATGGTCACCCTAGGAATTAGTCACCCAAGAATGAAAATGATCTGAACATGTGTTCACTCTCGGGCTATCCCAGATGAAGATGAGTTTGATTCTTCATCAGGTTTGGAGAAATGTGTCTCAGCAATGGATGCTCTGCAGTGAATGGGTGCCGTCAGAATGAGAGTCTGATAAAAACATCACAATAATCCACAGTCCATCAGTTATAACCGCTTGAGAAGACAAAAGATGTGTTTGTGAGACGTTATTACCTTCAGACCATTGCTTGCAGCTAAAATATAGGTCCACAGTTCTGGATCAGGAGAGAAATCTGCACAGATCAAGCACCATTTACAAGCTGAAACAGTCCAAAACAGCAGATTGAGGGAGGATTTTGATGTGAGAGACGACAGGAGATGGACTTTTTCACTGGAAGAAGAGTTATTATGGAATATAGTCTAAGTCGAAAGCAACAGTTTAAAGTTAAAACGTCTTGCTGGATTAGTTTCAGCTTTAGTCTTCTCCAGATGTTAACTGATGGACTGGAGTGCTGTAGATTATCGTGATATCGTCATCAGCTGCTTGGACGTTTTGAGCAAATGTTCAGTTTTAAGTGAACTATTCCTTTAAGAATGTATTTTTGCACAGAAAACGGTTATGGGTTTATTAGGTCTGTTTTGCGTGTGTATTTTATGTTTATTAGTTGTTGTCAGAAGTGATTTGTTTCCCATCATTGCCTTGATGATTTAAAACTGATATCCTGTGCACTCTTTATCATGACAAATAAATCAAGTGTTTCATGTTTCAAATGTTTCATTTAAATGCACATTGTGCTCATTTACATACACAATAGTGAGCTCTAGAGAGAAGGTAGTTTGAGTCTTCTTATAAATAGGCAACAATTTGAAAACATCAATCTCAAAATAAACTCTTTTATTAAAGGGATCCCTGGGTATTAAGACTTGCATGGCTTAATATAACGTAATTGATGTATTGAAATATGTCATAGAAAACACATGAATGTTAATGTTATTTTTAAAAATCGTATCGTTTTATACATAGTCAACTATAGGGGGTGCCATTTTTCTGATGACGTCAAATATGTGCACTATGCTATCTGTTGCTATTTTTACCACAATACAACTCTGAATAGACAACTGGGAAAATAAAATACTGATATGATGACCACAGCTGCTGAAAGAGCTTACAGGTGACGATGGATATAAGTATGGGTTAAACCAAATGCTGTACCATGGATCCCCCCCCCCCACACACACACACACACACGCACGCACGACACACACACAAGGAGTCTAAACGCCTCTGATATGGAGTAAGATCCGCGCTGAGAAACCCTCTAGCGGCCGCGGCGTTTTCATCCTAACACGTTTCTCGTCTCAGCTGTTTGTAAACTCTGTCAGGAGCTGTGCTCTACTAAAAGACTCGAAGGCATCAGGGCTAAAGTAGAGAGAGAGAGAGAGAAGGTAGTTTTATTGACCACAGGCATCTTCCCATTCTTTTCTCCTCTTCTTATCGCTGGGAAAGTCTTACATTGCTTCTCTTGTTGCCCTTCGACTGAAAATTACAACCATAAGCCACACAATGTGGTGTCGTATCAGTATTTTATTTTCTGATTTGTGTTTCGGTAAAAAGCCAAAGGCTATAGAAATAAGCGCCAGTAGTTCACTGAGTGATGTTATTGACGCAGAATGCACTGTGGCACCCAAAAACAATGTTGATTTCTTTAAAATAACAAATCTTTCATGGGTTTTCTACTACGTATTTAAATAAGAGACATCCTTTACGTTCTATTAAGCTATACATGTCTTAATACCCGGGATCACTTTAAGACAGAGATGTAAAACACACCCTGTACATTCCTCACAAATACTCCAGCTGATGCACTTTTGGGACAAAGTCAGGCTCTTTTTGTTGAATCCTAATAATGATGTTGTTTGGGAGTCAATGACATTCAAGTCTTGACCCAGAAGCTCTCAGGATGACATTCATAAGGAAGTATTCTAACAGCTGACTCTCGTCGCAGTGGGGATCGCAGGAATGAATATGCAGTAAACAGTGATGAAATATGAGCTATTGCTGCCAAATGTGTTTGGATTCTACACGGAGTGGCTCCCCAGACACACGACTGTACTGGGAAATGAGACGGATCCGATCTGGACAGTTTCTAATCTATTGCAATAGACAAGGCCGAGTAAAGTAACGCAGCAGAGAATGGTGCTCAAACTAAAGTGTGTGTTAACCTGATGACATCCGGTTCTGAGGCTGTAATCAGTGACTTCACCACTAGAGAGCAGCATCAGGTTACGCTTTGACATGAAAACATCATGCACACTTCTCAGTCAATGCCAACTTTCCACTGAATATGCAGAATCTGAAAACATTATTCATCTTGGGTAATGTAAATCAAGTACAAGCTTTTTTTATAGGGACAAAATCATTAAATCATGCACTTTTTAATGAAATCATGGTCATTTAATGATAGCGATTTTTCTATTTTACATATTTAAATGTATTATTTGAACTGGAATGTGTTTTTATAGAACTATTAGGTTATGTTTTTTACATTATTCATGTGTTATTTAGAGAAAAAGCCACATTTATATTTCAGATCAGTTTTTTTATTTTAAACATTTAAAAATATTATAAAACTAGGTAATGTGAGGAAATATCAGTGCAATTGACTGACAGAGTGCCAAAATTATTTTATTAAAAACTTAAGAAATTGAATGTTATTCTTAATGCTTAATGAAATCAAATTTAATGACAAGGACTTTTTATTTGACTTCTGCAATAGGTAGGTTTTATACAGTTTTTTACATTATTCAAATTGACTTGCCTCATTCATATTTCTGATAAGTGTTTATCTTTGAATATATAAAACAAATGTTGTAATGTATGGAAATATTAGTGCATTTGACTACAGACTGTATTTAGTTAGATACAATGAATATCATAAATTGTTTTTTTTTTATTATTATTATATAAATGCATTTTTAAGCCATGCTTTGAACACGCATTACGCTCATTTGTTGACTCGTATATTTCAAAAGCAGATAACCGGAAATGATCAGTTCATCTGTAAGAGCTGGGATCATGACTTTCATCGATCACTGCTCCTGGAGGACTCTTCTGTCGCGTCAGCTGGATCTCACACATTACTCTCGCTGTGATTTAACCCTGTGTGTACTGAACGACGCGTCTGGTGTGTACTGAACGACGCGTCTGGGTGTACTGAACGACGCGTCTGGTGTGTACTGAACGACGCGTCTGGTGTGTACTGAACGACGCGTCTGGACTCCTCATGTAAACACTAGCATTGAGATATCATGCCTTCTGACATCAGGAAAATACACTCATTGGAAAATACATTTCTGCTTTGCTTTTCACCATATATTTGCACATGAAGCAATTTTTGGTTTTAAAGCGTTTTTTAGCCGCTATAGGTGAATAACTTGAAGTGCAATGAACTGTTTGTGCCACAAACCGGCGTGTTTATGAATACAATACATTAAAATAATATGATAAGAAATCGCAGTTTGCATTGCAATATCAAGCAGCAGCACGGACTGTTTTTGTTCAGGTGAAATAAACCGCGCGTGTTACTAACGCGCAGCTCTTACGTTAAAAATAAGGAGGATGAAAACATTAAGGTTTTTTATCAAGGGGATCGTGTGAGCTAGTTGTAGTTCTTATGTGTCTATGGTTGTTTTGTGTCCAGAAGAACGTCCTCGCTAAAGCGGAATAATATTGTTTTCCTACAAGAAACGTCCTCTTCTCCAAAAAATATATATATATTTTGTTAATTATATACAGGCATAATTGGAGATGCAAACATTTTTTTTTAAACTGTATTTAAATAAACCTAAACAAAGAAACGAGTTTTCGAACTGACGAGGTAACCATAGCAACAGTGGAACGCTCAGCGCTTTCCGATTAATTTTTTTTCAGAATTAATAAATAATAAATTAAAATAAACTATATTGTACATTTACATTATTTATTTATTTTTATAATTTCAGATTTTATAGAGGTCCTATTTAAATTAATTTGTAACATTAGTTTCTTGGCTAATTGTGCTATTAGCGGTGCCAAATGAAACTCAACAGATCTCTGAAATCACTAATAGGTCTAATTCGTACTCTGCTTGGGTAGTGCTTCTTGGTTGTACTATTGATGTTTAATGAAATACCGACCGTTTTGATTGGTCCATACAGCGTTCCAGCGGTGTTATAAAACACATAAACGCACAGATATGACCAGTTAACAGCTTCTGTGTAGTTATATCACTGCACACAGAGAACAGCTAGTCTACTTTACATCACGACTATGACACTCAATTCATGTGCCATGCATTTCTGTATTCACAATATAGAACGACATCTTTTCCTTTATTTATTGAGCTTACGAAATATAATTGGATGAACAGAAATGAGTTTGATACGTTTAGTTGGCGTTCATCTAAAGCGTCTATGTTGTTATGCTTCACTAATATGATTAGTTATATCCTACTGACGGATTTTCATTCTGTCAAGGGTGCGTTTAAAAAAGCAATTAATAACCCGTAACAATGTTCCCGAAATGAACCGCTGGATCGGACAGAGATTATCAACCAGAGGGAATTTAGGAAAACAAACCAATTCCACAAGGTCTCCAAACTTTCCCATGATCGCCATTGAGCCTAACGATTATGATTATGATTTAACTTCCCAATGTTTCCAGCACTGTCACTGCTGACAGACAGACACAGAAATAAAGTCAATCCCAGAGGAACAAGTGATGCTGTTACCAGATCACTGTCATTAAAGCACGTGTAATGTTTGATTTGAACACATTTGATTACTTCATTCATAAATACACGATCCAGCAGATGTGCTTTACACTGCTTTAATTACTACAGCAGATGATTTATGAGTATATGTATCACAATACAGGCGTAGAAAAAGATAGGAATGCAGATATGGACAATAAAGACATCCGGGAACTCTGGGTTGAACCTGTTTTCTTCCGTAGACTTTCATCCAGATATTTGACCTGAGCACGATATGGTGTTCAGTGCAGAAATATTAATAGATTCGGTTTTATTTAAGGTTATCACTGTCACGAACTATAATTCTATCTATTTTTTAATTTTCAAAGGACCAAACATTGTTTTATGTTTATGCATGGGTGGGGTATAATGTTGATAAATGATCAATTAAGTTCTCTAAATTATTTTATATAATCGTTTCCTGAAATTATTAGAAATAATATCAAGTATTTCTAATTTTCATAATACAAATAGGCCTACTGAATAATTATATTGGAACACAAATGAGAAAAAAAAATCGAAAAATATAATAATTGAATTCCGATTAATTGTATAATGTTAAAAATGTAGAAACGTTAAGCCTATAGCAAGTATAAAATTGGAATCTTTAAAATATGATTTTAAGCCATGTCTGATAATTTTTTTTTTTTTTTTTACAATAATACACATTTCAATATAATGTAAAATAAAATAGATTTGATTTGAAACACTGTTGTGAGAGACATGCATTGAATGTTTTATCTTTAGTTGTTATATTAATAGTTTTTATTCAAATGCATGTATTAATAAATCTATAGTTGAATGATCTCAGTCGGTGAGTTTTATGACCGGCCCTGAACTGAAACGAGACGCCGTGCGCGTTCACCCGCGGCGCGGCGCGTCTTCCGCTTCCTCTTCCTTGGATTGTTTCGACTGCTTGATCGAGAGCAACGCGCTACATTTCATCTCTATATTTAAGCCGGAATGGAGTCATTCGAAAACACCGTGATAGAGGCAGTCAGGGTCATTGACCTTTCCGGTAATGAATCACGACTAATGAACGCCATCATTCTGAAAAACACCACATCTGTTCTCATTAATGATCATAAACATAACACACCAATCTGTAACGCATTCTAGAAATGCTTCTGCACGTATATGCATACATGTGCGCGTGCTTGTTCATATCCTACGCGATTGTAAAGTGAGTTGACAAACAGATATAATTCTATTATTTTATTTGATCATGTTTTTCCGTGGACTATTTTTGGCCCGGTAATGTAAAGTCGCACATATGGGTGAAGTATCGCCTCTGAAGTTAATTATGTTTTCGTTTCGGCGGAGAATAGATTTCCTCTGTTTATTATAAGCATAAGGACGGATTTGCGTCACCGCGCGACTTGCGAGTTGAGATAAAGTTGCACAAATATTGAAAAAGGGAAGTGCTAACAGTCATTATAGAGTTCCACCTCTCCGAGCCGGAGGAAATAGGCTCCTCTGCTGTATCCTAAAATACTAAAGCATCTTCTATTCTTGGCCTAAATCTAGCCGGAGTATCCGCTCATTTAGTCTGAATCAGAGCTCATCAAAAACAGGATGACCTGCATCGAGAAACCAGAGCAGAACACACTCACAGGCGTCGCGGGCGTCACAACGACGCGTTACAGCGCACGCTTGATTGTGGCTCGGGTTCTTATCAAGAGTTTGTTGTTTGCATATTTCTGGAAAAATAGAAAACAGATTAGAATGCATGCAAAACCTCGTTTTTATTCTTTATACGAATGCATCATTTACATTACATCATCTTCTAAAATTATCATCTGAACTAATTATTTGTCAATTATCCAAAACTGTGCACCATTAAAAAACGATTAAATGTTGGTCAGTCTTTCTAGTTCTATATAGCCTAATGAATACAAGTAAACCTACAATAAGTTCGCTTAAATCCCCCCCCCCCCCAAAAAAATAATAATAAATAATAATAATAATAAAAAAAATTATCAACTTGTTGAATAGCTAAATAAATGGGCAGCAGCACTACGTTTTTTATAATATCAAATAAATAAAAATTGAATTAATTGAAAATGAAGACAAACACTGAAGATGTTTAATGTTGTATCATTTGAACCATCACCATTTATTTAATAAACGTGGAGGATTTTAAGAGTCGTAATGGAAGTGCTCGTCGTGTTTGGGGCGTGTTGGGCCGTTCTGTCAACCTCCATTGGCTCACAAAGAGCCAATCAATAACAGAACTCCTGCTTAGAGCTTTTTGGACTCCTGTCTGGAGTTTCATACTTGAGGAGAAACGCGACAGAGGGCAACTCCTTAAACCTGACCGTCGCGTTACATGTAGTTGTGTGCGATTCTCTGTCAACAAGTTTAGGCTCATCCTGCCAGGATGTACACGGCGGGACTCAATCCGTTTTACGCGTCGAACTTTAGCCTTTGGACCGCGTACTGTTCGGGCGGTTTTGGGGTGGACAGCATGAAGAAACCCTCGTTCTGCATCGCTGATATTCTGCATGTTGGAGATGCGGAGAACATCCCCGGTTCGTCTTCGCTTATGGCTCACATCGGGGCCCGCGCGCAGGTTCATTCGCCGGGATCCCCGTTACGCCCGTCACCGGTCACTCCAAGCGCATCCGCGTATCACCGGCACGGAATACACTTGACATCCAGAGCCGCGATCAACGCGCAATCCGCGCCTCCGCCGTCCAGCAAAGACCTCAAGTTCGGGATCGATCGGATATTATCCACAGACTTCGAGCCGAAGGGAAGAGACTCGCTATCATTGAGAGGTAAGACTATTTTTGTGCGTCGCGGTTTTCCTAAACATCACATCGCACTTACAAGACAAAATTAGATTAACTCCGAATAGTAATGCTTGTTTGCACGCGTACAACCCCATGCGCTTATTAATTAAATCAGCATAAAAACAACATACCAACCAGCATCTGTAATGCGTTCTAGAAATGTTTTCGCAATATATGCATACATATTTGATATAAATATGCGTGTCATCGTGTATTGACAAACAGATGCATAATACTGTTATTTTATAATCGATGTTTTTGTTTTTCCATGATAAACTGCGCACTATTTTTGGCCCAGTACTGGAAAGTCGTGCATATGGATGAAATGATCGCCTCTGTTATTAATACGAGTTTAAGAATTGGAACTAATTGGTGTTTGTCGTTCTGTAACAGATTTCACATCGATTGTTAGTCCGAATCGACAGTCAGCAGTCCATGTGTCTGCAAGCCCGTACTTCGCGTCCATAGACCCGACCATGAGCGAAACCTCCTCCATGATGGGTTCAATAAGCAATGCCGCCAGACAATCAGGGCAACTTCAGTTTCAAGACACCTTCCCAGGTAGTGTAGACATCCCAGTCGAGCCCTAGAGAGCACGGGTGATTATTATTGCATGTGTGCGGGGTGATGAGTCTTTTGCTCGTGCAATTCAATAACATGCGCTTTGGCCAAAATGCATTGAGGTTTTGTGGTGTTCTAATGGCGCGTGTTGTTTGACTCGAACAGGGCCGTATGCGGTGCTTTCCAAAGACACAATGCCACAGACTTACAAGAGGAAAAGGTCGTGGTCCAGAGCCGTGTTCTCCAACCTCCAGCGCAAAGGCCTCGAGAAACGCTTTGAAATCCAGAAGTACGTCACGAAACCGGACAGAAAACAGCTGGCTGCCATGCTGGGCCTCACCGATGCGCAGGTGAGCGAATCATTATCAGTACAAATTAATGCATGCTTTAAAAAAAAAGAGAATGTTTTAAATGAACACAATTAGCTTTGGCCTGCAGAGAGCCATCTGGAGCGTCAGCAGCTGGAGCATTGCGACACCCGCATTTCTAGAGAACTGAAAGTCAATTATAACGAATTATTGTAAATGCAGGAGGGGTGCAGTTGTTTCGTTTCAAAACATCCTAATTTAGTGCATTGGGCAAGAGTTTCTGTCTTATTTGATATCGGAAATGACACGACAGAGAGCAAACGCGATAGGAGTTTCAAAACTTTCCAGTCAAGTGTGGAAATCGTTTTTTTTTTTTTTTGTAGACTAGTATTTACACTTTGACATTTTAATTCATTGGAAAAAACAGTTCGATTTAGTGTGCATGCATTTCTGTATTATATAAAAGTTAACCAAATTGAACAATGCTGCTCATTTCTCATTGCCATCTCAAAATAGTGCAATGCAATAAATGATCTTACAAATGCACAATTTAATAATAATAATAAAAAAAAATACAGATACATAAAATGCTCTTGCTTTTCTAAACTATCTTTCTCCCTTATGTTTTAGGTCAAAGTTTGGTTCCAGAACCGGCGAATGAAATGGCGGCATTCCAAAGAAGCGCAGGCGCAGAAGGACAAAGAAAAAGAAGAGCCGGATAAATCCGCGACCGAGCCCGAACCCAAAGATTCCGAATGCGAAAGCGAACCGAGTGAATCCGAATTCGAGGACGGAGCGGAGGACAAAAGCGACGTGGACATTTCTGACCTCAACAAAGCCAGTGTGATTATTCCCGGAGCTGTGACGGTCAGCACTCAAGACACATCCAGCAGCACAAACTCCCCGACAGAACCGAGCCCAGCCGCGCATGCGCAGACGCAGCACACGCCGCTGTGAGCAAGCACGTTCATGACCCTGGAGAGAGGAACACATCAGATTCAATCAAGCAGAAGACGGTTTGGGAATCGAATGCTCATCAATTAAGACGTTGATACACTTTACTGTATTATATTTGGTCTGTAAGTATTTGCACTGAAAATGTAAATAAACGTTTGTTACTAATATTCCAACTGGTGTATTTATGGAAATCAATGCACTTTATTACAAATTCAAAACGAATGAATACATTTAAATAATATATTCTATTAATACCTAACGATTAAACAACATTTCCCAACGGATGCATTTATGCCAAATTAATTTCGCCACTTTTTTTCTTGAATTACAATTAAAAAGGCTAATAATAGTTATATAATAATAAT
This sequence comes from Gymnocypris eckloni scoliostomus, assembly GCA_027564155.1. Lineage (NCBI taxonomy): Eukaryota > Metazoa > Chordata > Actinopteri > Cypriniformes > Cyprinidae > Gymnocypris > Gymnocypris eckloni. The sequence goes on along the minus strand of CM050412.1, from coordinate 37,652,543 downwards.
TCTCATTTATATTGTATATACGGAATATAATATTAAAACCACATGGTTTATTGGTCTATCGCAATAAACTCTTGCGACACTATTCTCAGTAATAGATCATTTCTCTGCTGCATGACTCGGTAGTTAATTACATTTTCGCAATTTTGCAGAAACAGATTACAGATGTTTTATTGTGAACGTAAATCGTATTAGGAAGAAAACAAAATGACGGGTGAACAGTTGGGGCAAGTTGTCACACGGGTTTGAGAGCTTTTTCTCTCTAGCAGTGGCTTTGCATGTTGACACAAGTTCAAAACTATTGCAATTATTATTTATTATTCGTCATCCAAGATAAAATTCAAATCATCATACTAATCAGTATTGAGTAATTATCATATATAGTTGTTAGGTCATGTTCCTGTGTCTTCAGCATTGCGTTAGCAGCAAAAGGTTGTGGGTTCAATTCCCAGGAAACACATACTGATGAAAAAATGTAAGTCGCTTTGGATAAAAGCATCTGCTAAATGCATAAATGTAAACAATTGTACACAATAAAAGCACAATGCATTAAGCCGAAAATGAAGGAAGACTTTACTGTTTTAATATTGTAATTTAATGCAATAATTGAATAATATATATTTATTTATTACCAAATTATTAGTTTTGTTTTCTTGGTTGATTTCACTTTTTTAGTTTTGCGTTTCATAATTGTTATTAGATTTAACTGCAAAGAATTAAATATCCTATCATCCAGAAATGTCATGGAAGATGGCTTTTCATAATAAGACTTTTAACAAACATCTACTTTTCAAGATATTGTCAATAATAAACTACTGGTTATTATACAGTACGGCAACATCTCATGTCATAGTTGTTCTCTGTCTGTGGTCATTCCCATCATAAGGCCGTGATGGATGATGAAATAGACATCTTTTGGCCTGTCAGGCCTTTTAGAGTCAGGTTAATGTAATTCTGCCAAGGCTTTTTCGCCCTGAAATATGTGAGCTGGGTGAAATCTGGCGTCCAACAATAAACAGAGAGCGAAGAGCTTGGATTTATAGTTTGTATACATTCGCTGGCTCCAGATATCAGCAACAGAGCGGATGAGTATGTTTTATGAATGTAGCTTGAGATCTGCGAATCAAAAACTACTCCATTTATGGACTCTGGCTGTCTAAGCTACACTTCACATACCATGTAATGAGGCGGCGTGTATAATGTCACGGCGAAACTATTTGAGGATTTGGACAATAATCCATCCAGAGATATTACAGCCTCATGACATTACTATTAGTGTATATTTTACATCTTCAGATGAGTTATTGCACATTCAAGTATTGCAAAAAAGAGTTTTTCTCTGGTTTATTAAACCGTTGATAAAGAGACAGGCCGTTTACATGAGGCTGTGATAACAGGCAGTTTATGTAGTTTAATGAGTTCAGTTCATAAACAGATAAGAGCGGCTACTGCGAGACAATCCAGATGAGCGTTCATGAGCAGATTCATAACAGCATTGCATCAGAACGCCACAAAGCAGCGTTCAAGTCTATGACTCAAAACAGGCCTGTTAAGGGCATTAGTGTCTGTGAGAATAATTCAATCTGGAACATCCCAGGAAGACAGTGAATGAAGCCAGTTGTGTTTGTGTCTCTCAACTTTATAACTTTGAACGGCAAGTGTGAAAATGTGACTTCTAGATATACACATAATACTTTATTCAACGAGGATGCATTCAATCAAACTCACCAGACCTGAACATAGAGGATCTATGAGGTATTGTCAAGAGGAAAATGAGAAACAAGAGACCAAAACATGCAGATGAGCTGAAGGCCACTGTCAAAGAAACCTGGGCTTCACACCACCTCAGCAGTGCCACAAACTGATCACCTCCATGCCACGCCGAATTGAGACAGTAATTAAAGCAAAAGAGCCCCTACCAAGTATTGAGTACATATACAGTAAATGAACATACTTTCCAGAAGGACAACAATTCACTAAAAATGTTTTTTATTGGTCTTATGAAGTATTATAATTTGTTGAGAGTGAATTGGTGGGTTTTTGTTAAATGTGAGCCAAAATCATCACAATTAAAAGAACCAAAGACTTAAACTACTTCAGTCTGTGTGCATTGAATTTATTTAATACACGAGTTTCACAATTTGAGTTGAATTACTGAAATAAATGAACTTTTCCACGACATTCTAATTTATTGAGATGCACGTATATACACATATATATACATATACATACAAATGGGATATATATATATACCGTATCTGTAAAACACAATGCAATGAAGTGCAAAATAACAACACAATGCACACACACACACACACACACACACACACACACACACACACACACACGGGATATATATATATACACCATATCTGTAAAACACAATGCAATGAAGTGCAAAAAACAACACACAATGCAACACACACACACACACACACACACACACACACATACACACACACACACACACACATGAGATATATATATATATATAGTAAAATATGCAATGAAGTGCAAAATAACACAATGCAACACACGCACACACACACATATATATAATTTTCCTTACAAGTCACTAGCATAATAAAATATTAAAGAGATAAAAATAAAAATTAAAACTGTGACAAACTCCTTAAATGAAAAAGTCCTAGAACTTTAGTTTCAGGTTAAAGAAGGCTCCAGGGGAAAAAAAAAAAGAGATCTCATACAACAACGATATGTCAACAACAAAGGCCATAAATAATATGAAATCTTAGATCATACTGCCATAATAAAGTCATTTGTTCATTTTGACGAATACACACACACACAGACATTAAAATCTCTGAACATGAATATTTCACCAAAGACCACCTGAAGCACCACGAGCTCTACTTTCCTCTGACCTCTGGAGATCTCCGGTTTTCCACTTAAGCCCACGTATTGAATTCCACTTCAGGACATTCCCGCTGCCCGCGCTTTTACACCAAAACCTAATGCAGTCCTCTACACCAGTCACAGATGCAGACGCTGCATTTACACTTGCCGTTTAATCACTTTCCATGGAAAACGTTTATCTGCGAGCCGGCCTCATAATACACGCATAAATTGCCAATCTGAGCCGCGGTGTCAATCTCAAATTCTCCTTCGCGAAGTTGTGAATTACGTTTGTATGCGCAAACATGCAATAACCATAACAGTGCAAAAGCTTAACATAATACTGCAGCGTTTGATTTGTGAACTGTCTTCAGAGCTTTTATGATCACTCGGAGAAATCCCATCTGGCCCAGGATTTAAAGTCAGCCGATTTCTTCACTATTTAAAGAGCGAGGCGAACGTCCCTCTGACCTCGACACAGAGCAGCTCGCAGGCCGAGACGTTTTGAGTAAGGAGCTGCTTCAAATAAATTAGGGCTCTGTGTGTTTTCGCTTCCAAACACATTTGCGAAGGATTAATGTGACGGGTTCGGATCTCGGCGGGACCAGAGCGATTCTCCGATGGAGAAACTGACCGTGATTAGCAGAGTTTAACTCTCCAGAATGTTTCTGGCCTGTGATGTAAAGTCAGTCCATCGATTGATCAAGTTTGAGAAATTTAGTGAACCAGGAAGCATTACCTTCTCAAAAATAAATGTGTTAAATTCTCAAGACTTCCAAAAAATGTAATACATTAATTCTAAATATTTTATATGTAAATTATAATAGATTTTATGTATAATAATAAATAATTTAAATATTATATTACCTATAAATTCTATTTCTATTCCGCTTCTAATTCTATAACTCTAATCTAGTCATTTATTTATACAGTCATGGGCAAAAATATCGGCACCCTTGGTAAATATGATCAAAGGCTGTGAAAATTAATCTGCATTGTTAATACTTTTGATCTTTTATTAAAAATATTAATAGAAATCTAACCTTTCAGTGGATAATAAGAATTTAAAATGGGGAAATATCATTATAAATTAAATATTTTTCTCAAATACATATTGGACACAATTATTGGCACCCCTAGAAATTCTTATGAGTAAAATATCTCAAGTATATTCCCATTCATATTTACAATTTTGATTATGAACATGAAATTATCCAGTCATGGCTTCCTATTTCACAGAAATATAAGTAGGAGGAAAACAAAGCCCAAATTCCCTTAATCATCCATCACAATGAGAAAAACCAAAGAATATATTTATGTGCAGCAACAGATAATTATTGAAGAAAAGAGCTAGAGCAGTGAAATACCCCTTTCCACCATCAGGGCAATAATTAAGAATTTCCAATCAACATAATATATAACGAAACTGCCTGGAAGAGCATGTGTGTCTATATCGTACTAATGCACGGTAAGAAGGAGAGTTTGAGTGACCAAAGACTCTCCAGGGACTACAGCTGGAGAATTGCAGTAAATAGTTGAGTCTCGGGCTCAGAAAACATTAAAACATTTCAAACAGCACCTACATCACCACATGTTGTTTGGGAGGGTTTCGAGAAAAATGATCCTAGCTCATCCAAAAACAATCCCCAGCATATTCAGTTATTAGACACGACTGGAACTTCAAATGGGACTGGCTTCTATGGTCAGATGAAACTAAAAAAATGAGCTTTTTAGCAGCAAACACTCAAGATGATAAAAAGTGGCCTTCAGCTCATCTGCATTTTTTGGTCTCTTGTTTCTCATTTTCTCATAGATCCTCTATGTTCAGGTCTGGTGAGTTTGCTGGCCAGTCAAGCACACCAACACATGGTCATTTAACCAGCTTCTGGTGCTTGTTGGCAGTGTGGGACAGAAGCCAAATCCTGCTGGAAAATGAAATCAGCATCTTTAAAAAGCTGGTCAGCAGAAGGAAGCATGAAGTGCTCCAAAATGTCTTGGTAACGGGTGCAGTGGACGTTGGTTTTCAAAAACACAATGGACCAACACCAGCAGATGACATTGCACCCAAATCATCACCGACTGTGGAAACTTAACACTGGACTTCAAGCATCTTGTGCTATGAGCTTCTCCAGCCTTCCTCCAGACTCTAGGACCTTGGTTTCCAAATGAAATACAAAACTTGCTCTCATCTGAAAAGAGGACTTTGGACCACTGGGCAACAGTCCAGTTCTTCTTCTCTTAGCCCAGGTAAGACGCCTCTGACGACAACTGAAGCCAAATTCCTCGACACGTCTGTGTGTGGTGCTCTTGATGCTTGACCCCAGCCTCAGTCCATTCCTTGTGAAGTTCACCCAAATTCTTGAATTGATTTTGCTTGACAATCCTCAGAAGACTGCAGTTCTCTCGGTTGGCTGTGAATCTTTTTCTTCCACACTTTTTCCTTCCACTCAACTTTCTGTTAACATGCTTGGATACAGCACTCTGTGAACAGCTTCTTTGGTAATGAATGTTTGTGTCTTACTCTCCTTGTGAAGGGTGTCAATGATTGTCTTCTGGACAACTGTCAGATCAGCAGTCTTCCCCATGATTGTGTCGCCTAGTGAACCAAACTGAGACCATTTTGAAGACTCGGGAAACCTTTGCAGGTGTTTTGAGATGATTAGCATGTCACCATATTATAATTTGTTGAGATTGTGAATTGGTGGGTTTTTGTTAAATGTGAGCCAAAATCACCACAATTTAAAGAACCAAAGACTTAAACTACTTCAGTCTGTGTGCATTTAATTTATTTTAAACGAGTTTCACAATTGGAGTTGAATTACTGAAATACATGAACTTTTCCACGACATTCTAATTTATCGAGATGCACCTGTGTATATATTAGGTGTGGCACGGTTCGCATAAAAAAACAGAACTGTCCGGTTCTTCACACATGGTTCGGCATGCGCTAGGACCGTGGTTCAACTTAAATCTGACAATGCATCTGCAATATGGTTTGTTATAAATAACACGTGAAACAAACAGAGTTCGGCTAATGTATGCTTCTGTTGATGGATGCGCATTCTGGTTTCCCAGTACATTACAACAACAGCAATGAAAGAATAAAAAGTGGACAAACCATTAATTCATGCTGGAATATGAGCAGTCATTTATTCCGTCATCACCCAGGTGCTGATGGCGCGTGAGCACATGTAACACCTGAACAGTACATGTTGATATCTGTGTTTAAACTAAACTCATGTAAGTGTTTGCCAGTTTAAACATTTAAGAGCCTGAGGACGCTTTCTCGCACGCGCACTCATCAGAAGCGCGCAAACCCGCGCCTCAGAACGCACGCAAATATTAAGCTCTCTCTGAAGTACTGTGTTTGAATGGAACAAATTCACACAAAAATTATGTCAAAATGCCCATCTTGGTAAGTATCCTATAGCAGACGTAGCTGGCTGGACATACAGTATCAGAGCATTCTCTTAAAGTGACAGCACTTTCTTAATATTAATCAAACAGCAACAACAAAGAAATCACTCACTGCTCTTGATTGAATCGCTTTTGTAATTTTAATAAAGATTCTTTAATTTATACAGTCAAATATGCAGTTCTGTTTTACATTTAATTACTTAATTCAATTTCTATACCTAAAAACTAATGCTAGACCTACATAAAAATCACTGTCTATTTTATTTGCATCTTTACTCTATTGAATTTATTTGTGCTTTTGCTTGTAGTTAGACGGATTATTCTTATTTTCTTTATTTTCATTTGACAGTATAGTTTTTTCCAAAAACATACCGAACTGTACCGAAACCAAAGTTGAACCATGCCACCCCTAATATGTATATGTATGTGTGTACACACACACACACACACACACACACACACACACACACACAGCATCATTGCGTAACGGTTTCTTCCAAGGACATTCTCCACAGGTTAAACTGAAGTGGCACTAAATGTGTTTTATTTAGTTTAGTCGGTGCCAGTGAAACATTAGAGCGTTGTCCTGCGCTCTCGGTCTGATTTATGAGGTAAAGGAACGTTCTGCTCTACAAACGACCCACCTCTGACGAACAGCTTCTACCAACTACAGAAAATATAACACTACTGCCTGTTATTTAACATCACATCGCAATGATTCAATAACCACCGCAGTCCATTTCAGTGCAATAACACTGCTGAATGCATTTATCAACGCCTTCACTAGTGCTGCGAAGGGTATGCTGTTGTTTTAATAAAATTAGGACTAGAATTATGAGCATTTTAGATGCTTAACTTCACTTTACTTAAAACACATGAAATGTTAAATAAATACAGAGCACAAGAATATCATTCATAATGTGTTAAAACCACAAATGAGGGCAGAGGACACTTCTGAGACTAAAGCTTTATAACTGATTTAACAGTTTGAGGTGTTATAAGTGCAGAAGGAGACAGCAAATGCTTCAGCTTCAGAAAAACTTCATCTTTATTACTCAGTCTAACACATGATGGACTTTGGACGGCGTCCTATTAGCACAACTCTGCTTTTCTAGTTAAGTCACGTTTCCCTCTCAGTTATAATTAATCAGTTTCCATTCAAATAAAGTGACATTTGCAGCCCTTTCTAGTTTCGGAGAGAATCTGGGGTTTGAATCAGAAAATCTACTAAAATGCACATAAAGACTAAAAATGAAAATGCAACTTTTGGCTAATATTATGCAATTATACAGACGTCCACATCAGCTGCTGCTTCAGTGTCAAATCTCAACTGATTTTGATCAAGTAAGCGTCAGAATAACTGCAGTCATATTTCCAGATGAACACTTGCTGGACTGAAGCAGCTCAGCTTTACTTGATTCTCCATCGATACGTTTTTAGAAAAATCAGTGCGTCTCATATCTGATCATCAGGATCTTTTGAAGAGCGTTTGTTTCCAGCAGCTTTACTTTCACTGTTCCTCAGCGGAGGAATGATCTTCACCTCACATCTTCTGAAGGTTTGTATTTATTTTTATTTATAAAGCACAATAAAACAACACTGAACAATATAGTTTAGAAAGATTCAAAATACATACAAATTGTAAAAACAAAAACAAACAAATAATAATCTGAAATAATAAACTCCTGTTGGCTCATACATTAAAAGCCCTCTCATAGGCTTTAAGCCTTGTTTTAAAAGTGACTCTGTTGGAATCGTTCTAATAGAGACTGGAAGGCTGTTCCACAGTTTAGGGCCGGCGATGGCAAAAGCCCGGTCACCTTTTTTCTTCAGCCTAGATCTAGGGACCAATAAAAGCTTCTGATTCGATGACCTTAAACATCTACCTGGACTGCGTAAGCTCAAAAGCTCAGAAAGATACGAAGGTGCCAGTCCATTCAAAACCTTAAAAACTAAAAATATAATTATTTTAAAATGGACTGGGAGCCAGTGCAAAGAGAGTAGGACAGGGGTAATATGTTCATATTTGCGAGTGCCAGTCAGAAGTCTGGCAGCTGCGTTTTGTACTGTTTGGAGATGATTCATATATGATTGGTTAATACCAATATACACTGAATTGCAGTAGTCTAGTCGAGATGAGATAAAAGCATGTATAACTCTCTCAAACTCAGCACAAGTTAAAAAGCCCTTCACCTTAGAAAGGAGTCTTAGCTGAAAAAAACTCGATTTGACTACTGCATTTATTGCTTATCAAAAGCCAAAGCAGAATCGGTTTATTTCTTCATCTTTCAATCAGCATTGGATTGCATTGCATTATATGTTTACATGATTTCAATCTCATCTTACTAAGACATATTATTGGAGATATAGAGAGACGATCGATATTTATAGCATTTTATGTAAGTATCTGCTATAAAAGCATCAGAATTGTATCACTTTTTGTTCATATAAATCAAACTCTGCACCAAATTTGGGCCTCTGAATGAGCTTTTTCCTACATATTCTCATTATATCAGACTATATTAGCTATAAAAGCCTGATGGATCAAAATATAAAACATATGCAAACTTTTAATACTTGTAAAAAATATTTTGTGTTAAAGGTTAAAACAATTTTTTTCGGCCTATATTATTTCCTAGAGGGTTAATAAATTGATTTCAGTCTAATAAACTGCAACGTCATTATATCTTAACCTTCTCATTTGTCTGTAAATTGCTAAAAATCATTGTTTTTACACGTTTCCAGCATTGAAGTGTTAAAGTCTTCAGCGTTTTGCATGCTCACGGCCCTGAAAACCGATCTTGGTACACAGGAGCTGTCGCCACATTTCCAAAAAGCTGCATTATCGAGTGATTTTCTAACATGCTCGTAGTTTCCAGGCAACTTGGCTTTGCTTTTCCACAAACCAAAACCGTTTGCCAGCGAGTTGGGAGAGGGTGAGGAAAAGAGAAAGAATGAAAAAAGAGTCTAAGAGGCATCTAAAGTTAAATTTAAAGATGTGTTTCTTTTGGACGCCTGTCTGCGCAGCCATAAACCAAGGGAGACATTTTCATACTCAACATTTTTCATGGTTTCGCTCTGAGTTTCCTCCCTTCCTCTCGCTCCACCTTGGCTCTGGTTACGTGCTGCCGCACTGGCTACAGACCACAGGCGACGGGGCATCATCGCCTCGTGAAAAACCCAACGCCGAGCCCCCACCCACCCCCTCTGGACGGGGCCCGGTTGTCCTTGGCCGGCTCTTGGACTCGGGGGCCGATCCTTAGAGACTTTACCACTTGGGCTCGCACTACTGAAGAAGGCTTTCAACACCCGCGTGATTTTAAAGTAATGCCTTGTGCGCGCACTTAAGTCCAATCGCAGACTGTTATTGGTACGAATGTAAAGACTCCCAAGGCCGTTGAACACGGCAATAAACGTGGCCGGGAGGTTTCTGCCAACTCCGTGGCACGTTTCACTCGTAGTTTGTTATTAATTAGCGTTAAGCACTCCTCTGTTAGAGATTTATCACACGTCCCGTCAGCGTATTTAAAGACGTTTATGCTGGTTATTATAACCAAGTTCAGACCTGCGATGATATATAAAAAACAAAGATCGAGAAGCAAATTACTGTCATCAAAGGCGGAACTAAAAGAATATTTAGCTGGGTTTCTATAATCGTGACGCCCGTGGCTTTTGGATTTATGGTGCATTCAAGTTAATGGTTTCAGCCTATTAAAATCTGTCACAAAACTCAATGACAGGTCATTATTTAATTAATCAAACATGAGCGTCAGACCACAGTTCTGTTTCAACTCTGTTAGCCAACATGAAGCAGCTCAATCAAAGCAAAGGTCAGTTTACACATACATCAATAAAAACAATAAGGCAAATTTCTGCATGTAAAACAAAGGACCATTATGATAAATTGTTTTATTTTAAAAACAAGATTCCACAAGATTCACCCTTAAACTGCAAATGTAAAAGTAAATGTGTTTCCTCAATACCAGAGGGTTTTATTTTTGTCCTTTGTGTTTTAACTCCTTCCCTAAATGATACCTATCTGTTTTTTCACATCCTCAATACCAATTTATCACCACACGCAAAGGAACAAGAATGATGATGATCTTCACAAATACAAAAACAAAACTAGAACGCTTTAATGAGCATTTATTTATAGCTTGGCAAGTTAATGATGTGATCAAACGTCTAACACCAATTATTAAGAATATGAAAAATCCCACACTAAGAGATTAGATATTAAACACAGTTTCAGCCATCCAGAGCACCCTAGCAACACCTTAGCAACCACCCTAAAGACAACAGCTTTACAGCCAAAAAGCAACCACCCAGAACACCTTTGTAGACACCTAGCAACTATCTATAACACCCTAGAAACACCTTAGCAACCAACCAGAACACCTAGGCAGCCACCTAGCAACCACCCTAACACCACCTTAGCAACCAAACATCTTTGCAGCCACTTAGAAATTACCCAGTTCATCATAGCAACACCTTAGCAACCACCCAGAATATCCTAGTAACACATTAGTAACCAAAACCTCTGCAGCCACCTAGCAATATCCTATATCACCCTAGAAACACCTTGGTGTCAACTTAACAACTATCTATAACATCATAGCAACCAACCAGAACACCTTTACATCCACCAAGCAACCACCCCAAACTCCCTAGCAACACCTTAGCGACCAGGCACCTTTGCAGCCACTTAGAAATGACCTAATTCACAATAGCAGCACCTTAGCAACTACATAGAACACTCTAGTAACACCTTAGCAACCACTTTTTTGCAGCCACCTAGCAATGACCTAGATCACCCTAGAAACACCTTAGCGACCAACTAGAACACCCTAACCACATTAGCAACTGAGCACCTTTGCACCTGGCAACCATTCCAAACACCCTAGCAACCATTTTATGTGCATTGTAGTTTTTTTAAGTAAACTGAAAAAGCTAATTAACTTAGTTAATTAGCTAGTTAACTTAGAAACTGCTAGTAAATTTCACAATTAATTACAAAGAAACTAACTGAATTAAATATGAATTACAAAAAATGCAAAACGCCGCAAAATGAAGCACTGCATTCAAAATATCACAAACAGATCTCAAAAGCAAACATTTGCAAACACATTTAACATAATATTAATTCCTGTTAGATTTTGGTGTTGTGTTTTGAGTTTCAGGTTTCAGAAATTGTATGACAAGTAAAGATTTGGTGTGCAAGTGCTTGTATTGTCTTGCAAAATGAGCTCCAATAATCGTTTTATTTACTACTTGTTTACAGTGTACAATGACAACACCAATCATTTGTTTTATTTAATTAAACTCTTCTTCTGTCTGTTCAACAGTGAAGCTCTTCGTTTTGACCTAAACACAAACCCAGCTGTGTGTTTCGGGTTCGAAAGCAAATGTGATAAGATATGACTTTGATTTGTTTAGAAAGACGCTGCTTAAAATCAGTTCGTGGTGCTGTAAGTGTGGAAGGACCACCCTGAGCTCCTCTACGGTCTTTAACAGGCTCATTTGTCATGAGCGTAACGATAATGAGCTCATTATCTGACGACAGAGGAGTGTGTGTTTGATCGCTCAGCTTGTTAAAGGCAGAGAAAGACAAACACGACACTAGCTCAGTTTGTCTTGTTTGTGTTCCAACGCAAACAGTGCCGATTAGAGAGAAACGAGATAAAGTAAGAGAAATGACTCACTTCAGCAGCTGCTGAGAATCAACACACTGCAATCCACTTCTGATTCACTGCTAATGACTCCACATCAAAGACAGTCGTGGCTCTAATGGATAGAGCGTCGCACTTGTTACCCCAGGTTGTGGGTTTGAATCTCGGCTCCGGCAGGAATTGTCCACGACTGAGGTGAGACCCTTGAGCAAGGCACCGAACCCCCAACTGCTCCCCGGGCGCCGCGATGTCGGCTGCCCACTGCTCAGTGTGTGTGCACTTTGATGGGTCTTTTTGGGGCAGTTGTGGCCTAATGGTTAGGCGTTGGACTTGAAACCCTATGTAACCCAAGGTTGTGGGTTTGAATCTCGGCTCCGGCAGGAAGTGTCCACGACTGAGGTGAGACCCTTGAGCAAGGCACCGAACCCCAAACTGCTCCCCGGGCGCCGCGATGTCGGCTGCCCACTGCTCAGTGTGTGTGCACTTTGATGGGTTAAATGCAGAGAACACATTTCATTTTTGGGGCAGTTGTGGCCTAATGGTTAGAGCGTTGGACTTGAAACCCTATGTAACCCAAGGTTGTGGGTTTGAATCTCGGCTCTGGCAGGAAGTGTCCACGACTGAGGTGAGACCCTTGAGCAAGGCACCGAACCCCAAACTGCTCCCCGGGCGCCGCGATGTCGGCTGCCCACTGCTACACTAGCCCTTATGTGCTGTTGGGGACGTTTTCGTCCACTAAGGGGTGCTGTTGAGTGTTAATTTGGCCACAACTTTTTTTGTGTTTCAGCAAATGGAATGATTTTGGTGACAAATCTTATTTTAACACATATTTTAGGAAAATGCTTTGAATTTTTCAAAACTCAACAATGCACCGTGGACAAATTCACTACCCTTACGTTATGTTCGGGATGAAAACAGCCACTAAATTAGACTGCTATAAAAATGTATCGGATAAATATTTCTTTCCATTTTTTGCATAAATCTATTAATCAACCTCAGTCATGTTCAAAATTTTTTTTTAATCCAGGATTTTTACTCCTTAATTGCCAAGTTCATAAATGATGTCACTGATTTTGAAAAAAAAAAAACAAAATTACTTATTTTCAATATAAAAGTGATTGTGGACTGGAATTTTTTACTTTTATCACAGTCTTGGGCATGTCAAAGATTAGGAAAAACATTGGCTTTGATGCATTTTTAGTTTTTGAGCAGGATCAGATTTACATTTTTCTCCCTCATTTACTGTTCGTGGCTGTTTTTGCCCCATTGACTTCCATTATAACTACATTTTTGATTGCAAAGCCATGACACCATATAATCATGCATTTTGATTGTTGGTGGTTTTCCCTGTTGGGAAGAGATAAAACTTGTCATTTTACTGTTGATCATGAAGTAGCACAATTAACCCTTTAGATAGACCTGTGCAAAAAGCTTAGTTTTTAGCTTTTATATGGAGTCATATGGAGTATAACAGCATAGTATAGTGTGTTTGTGTGTGTGTGTGAGAGAGAGAGGCGTGTGAGAGACCTTTGTGCACTTACCTTGATCGTCTGAGAAAATCTAAATATGCACCTCAGCTCTCAGAACTACATGGAGTAAACAAAAACAAAGTAAGTGTATTTATGCACCTGCTGCCTTTTGATGGTGAGAAGTGCAGACTAAATAAAAACAAGATAAGTGGATTTAAACCCTTGCATACCATCCTGCTGGTCATTTGATGGTGAGAAGAGCAGCAAGCAACATGAGAAAGGACTTGACTTGTACCAAAGTTTTAGAAATTATTATGCAGCCTGACCCTCCAGCGAGCTGCAGTATGTATTGTCACAAACCACAGATTACAACCGCTGCAAGGGAAGTGTCGAAAATCTACACAAGGTATGTGCCATTACTGCACTGGTGAGAGATTCAGTCTCCTGCAGCTGTCCCTCTAGACACAAATCCACAGACACCAGCAGGCACCAGCAGCTCAGGAGTGAAAAGGGGAACATGCAAGTGGTGCAGAGGACAAAAAAATAACACTCAGCTCTTGCATCTGTTGTGGTGGACACACTTGCAAAGAGCACCAAGTGATATGCTGCAAGTCCTGCTGGAAAGACTGAACACACACACACACACACACACACACACACAATTCTCACACTAAATACTTAGAATAATTGTTTAGTTCTCCATCCATCCTCAACTCTTGCACCATTGTTCAGTTTATTTGAAGTTGTTGTTGCATTTTGGTTCATAATAAATTATGTTCATAAATCTAATGCAGAGTAGATTGTTTACAGAAAAAAATTGAAAAGTGTATCACTGAAGGATTTTAAGGTTTTAAACTGGCTTTATACATGGCTCTTTACATCAAGAAAAGACAAGCATTTCACACATAGGCCATCTATACTTCTCACCATCAAAAGGCAGCAGGTGCATAAATACACTTACTTTGTTTTGTTTACTCCATGTAGTTCTGAGAGCTGAGGTGCATATTTAGATTTTCTCAGACGCATCAAGGTAAGTGCACAAAGGACTCTCTCTCTCTCACACACACACACACACTCACACACACACATACTATAATATGCTGTTATACTCCATATAACTCCATATACAAGCCAGAAACTAAGCTTTTGTTTGCACAGGCCTATCTAAAGGGTTAATGGTGCTACCTGGTGATCAACTGTAAAATTACAAATTTGACCTCTTCCCAACAGGAAAACCACCAACAATCAAAAATGCATGATTATATGGTGTCATGGCTTTGCAATCAAAAATGTCGTTATAATGGAAGTCAATGGGGCAAAAACAGCCACGAACAGTAAATGAGGGAGAAAAAATGTAAATCTGATGCTGCTCAAAACTAACAATGCATCAAAGCCAATGTTTTTCCTAATCTTGGACATGCCCAAGACTGTGATAAAAGTAAAAAATTCCAGTCCACAATCACGTTTTATATTGAAAATAAGTAATTTTGTGTGTTTTTCCAAAATCAGTGACATCACTTATGAACTTGGCAATTAAAGAGTAAAAATCCTGGATTTTTTAATTTTTTAGTTTTGATCAGGACTGAGGTTGATTAACAGATTTATGCAAAAAAATGGTAAAAAATATTTATCAGATAAATTTTACAGCAGTTAATTTAGTGGCTGTTTTCATCCCGAACATAACGAAAGGGTAGTGAATTTGAACAATGCACAAGGGCTAGGATGGGTTAAATGCAGAGAACACATTTCACTCCTCATTATACTCTGTATAATTGTGTATGTGACAAATAAAGCTCATCTGAGCTTAAAAATAAAGATATTTTATCAGAGATATTCAATTCAGTTTACAAGTCACGTCTCTAAACATCCTTCGCAGCAAAGCTCAGTTTTAGGAGCCAATACGTTGTGTGGCGATGAAAGAAAATACGCAATGTGCATTTCAGGAATGTTTACAAGGCATTCAGTGCAGAGATATTATCGTGAACTAAAATTAAAACTATAAAAAAAAATATATAAATTGTTACTTTATTTTTTTTTTTAATTGAAATAAAATTACAAATAAAATTAAAAACAACAACTTAATTTCAACTTTTAATTTAGCTTCCAAGGCAACAATTCTCATTTTGTATTAGTTTTAGGTAATAAATAAAATACAAAAATTAATTAAATATAACTAAAATAACAAATTAAAGAAACTAAAACTAATAAATAAATATATATTTTAATCATACAGACATTAAAACTAATACAAATGACAAAAAAAAACTGTTGCTAAAGTGTTGCTAGGGTGGTTTAGGTCATTGCTAGGTGGCTGCAAAACTGTTTCGGTTGGTTGCTAAGGTGTTGCTAGGGTGGTTTAGGTTATTGCAATGGTGATGGTCAGATGTTAAGGTGTTGCTAGGGTGTTCTTGGTCGTTGCTAAGTGGCTGCAAAACTGTTTCGGTTGGTTGCTAAGGTGTTGCTAGGGTTGTTTAGGTTATTGCAATGGTGATGATCAGATGTTAAGGTGTTCTTAGGGTGTTCTTAGTCGTTGCTAGGTGGCTGCAAAACTGTTCCGGTTGGTTGCTAAGGTGTTGCTAGGGTTGTTTAGGTTATTGCAATGGTGATGATCAGATGTTAAGGTGTTGCTAGGGTGTTCTTGGTCGTTGCTAGGTGGCTGCAAAGGTGTTCTGATTGGTTGCTAAAGTGTTGCTAGGGTGTTCTAGATTGTTATTAGGTGACTGCAAAGCTGTTCTATTCGATTGCTTAAGTGTTGCTAGGGTGGTCTGCCTCATTGCCGGGTTGCTGCAAAGGTGTTCTAGTTGGTTGCTACGGTGTTGATGTGGTGTACAAGGTTGTTACTAAAACATTAAAATTAACGTGAAAACAGGAAATAAAAAAGACAAATATAATCAAATAATTCTACAATCTAATAATTGACAAAATATAATAATATATTAATGATAGTAAAGTAACACTCATTCAGCTGTATTGATTTTAAGAGTATTTTTCACATTAATTTTCTCCACGGAGATTGAAAACAGATCCGAGACGGTGTACTTTACTCATCTGATCAAGCACTGTGAATGATGTAAACAAATACACATCATGGTATAATATAAATTAAATTATTGACTGTGATTAGAAGTATATATGTGACTGTCTTTTGCAAAATATACTAATATATGCAGTTTATACACAGTAACAGTATCTTCTCCGATAATTAAACACACCTTAAAGAGACAGTACATCCATAAACCTGTGAATGACTTTCTGTAGAACAAGAAATATAATTCGGTCACCAGTGACTTCACTGTATGGACAAAAACACAAAACATATCTTATGTTCCACAGAAGAAAGGAAGTTACGCAGGTTTGAAATGACACAAGGGTGTGTAAACGTTCGGGGGGGGTAAATTACCTTTTTAAACTGGGTAATTTTTATGACTAATTTTTTTTTTTTTTAATGACAATGTCATAAATTGCACTTTTAGTTTCTGTCACCAGAGCTTAGCAACCGCTTCCAATGACTTTAATTCTTATGTATTTATACATTTGTTGCATCTAAGCAGCATTTAAAAAGTTTGGAAACTTTTCCATTCAAAAGAAATGATCCTTTCTGTTCATCAATATAGGACTAAATGATAAAAAAATACATTTAACTACAATACCTGTAATATTTTTAATTACTATATATTTTTCAGCAACCATTATGTTTAAAAAAAAATCAACTTAAACATTTATTGAGCAAGGACGCATTAAATAGATCAAAAGTGACCATTAAAGACATGAATAATTGTTGCAAAAGATTTCTATTTCAAATAAACGCTGTTCTTTTGAACTTTCTATTCATCTGTGAATCCTGAAAATACAGTGCATCACGGTTTACACAAAATATTGTGCAGCACGACTGTTTTCAACATTGATAATAATCAGAAATGTTTCTTGAGCAGTATATTAGGATGATTTCTGAAGATCATGTGACACTGAAGACTGGAATAATGATGCTGAAAATACAGCTTTGATCACAGAAATCAATTACATGCTACAAAATATTCACATAGAAAACACTTCTATCAATCTGTAATACTATTTCACCATTTATGACCAAATCAATTGAGCCTTGGTGTGCATAAGACCTTTCTGACCCCAAACTTTACTGTATTTATAAATAACATTTCTCTCACCTCGTCTGCATAATCGCAATGCATTCTGGGATTCCCTTCACATGCCTTTAAGCCAGGACTGCCCTGATGATGCTTTGGAAGTGCTGTCTAGGAGAGTCACTATATTTTGGAACAGAACAATAACGAGAAGATAGAAACTTCATAATGAAAGCGTTCACATTTATCTAATGCATTATGGTGAAATGTATTTGAGTGTGCTAGTCAGCTGTATTGCTTTCTGCCCGGTGGTTACCACAGAAACTGTCATCCAAACGCAAGGAAAAGAAGGTGAGCGATTTTTAGAAAGTTGCTTGGTTTCACATCTCCTCACAGATTCCTCATTTGATAGTGTAATGCATGCGGGCCAGACGTGAGACAGTTATTAGCGTTCACGATTAATGATGCCTTACATACAGTGTGCTCTGAGTTTACAAACACAAACCCGTCCTTCTGCGCTCACGGGTCAGAGTTCAGACGCTTTATTTGGGAATCTCTGGCCCTGATCGTCTGTGACTCTATTATACTTTACAAAGCCAGCTGATTTAATCAGCTTAACCCGGTATTATTTCAGCTTTTATGTCTGTCTCTCTCACTATGTGCAGAATGAACTAGCGTAATGCCTGTTGCATACTATTTTTAGGAAACTGTGTTTATTCCAGCAAATGACGTTGTGTTATTTCAGAACAACATGCAAGCAACTACAACGTTTAAAAAGGTCTAGTTTTGCCATTTTAATCCAATATGTGACATCAACATTGCATTGTAGGTGGGTTACAGTATTTTATATAGTATGCAATGTTATAAATACAATTTTTGGGGGCAAATATAGTTAGCAATCCATTTTTTCCATGCATACTTTGCACAGTACACATATTACATACGACAAACAATAAGTGTAATTTTAACTGTAAACTTGTAAAAACGCTACTGAAAAAACTGTTGAGAGGTTAACAGTACGTTCCCATACTATATACAGGGAAAAACTGTAAAAGATCTAACCAGATATTTCATGTCATTTCACAATAAAATGCTGTTAATAAGGGACTGTTAATAAGGGGCAGTCGTGGCTCTAATGGATAGAGCAGCGCTTCTCAAATTCTGGACTTCGGTCCGGATCCGGACCAGGAGGGAATTCAATCCGGACCCGCCTCCACTTCGTATTTCAAGCGCACTCGTATCACTCAGACCTCCTTGCGGGCGTGTGTGGCGCACAAACGCACGCACGCACGAAACAGTGTTGCAATTGTTACACAGACGGACGTTTGTGCTCCATGAAATATATAAATTATAATTAAATATTTTAGCAATTCAGTTGAAGTGACTGCAGGTTACATTGAAGTCTATTTCAGAAACGTATGCCTAAATGAAAACTGCTTTATTGGGCATTTAGTTGTATAAAAATGCAGTAATGTTAAGTAACCCATATGAAAAATAACCATGGTTTTATTATAATAAAAGTCTAGTAACCTTTTTTTTTTTTTGCATATTGATTACAATTTATATAACCAGTTTTAATACAAATACCATGGTTAAACTATGGTTAGTGTAGCAAGACCAAGGTTAATTTTTGGTTATCATGGTTTAAGTATAACCAAGTTTAATTATTTAAAAATATATATATTTGTATAAAACCGTGGTTCATTTTCGTAAACGCGAACATGAGATGATGACGTCATAAATATGATAATTAAGCATATATCAAGTTATAAGCATGTTTATAAAAACTAATAATTATTTCGGACCTTTTGACGTTGATGATAATTCAGATTCGGACCTTTGAATGTTAACTTTGAGAAGCCCTGGGATAGAGCGTCGGACTTGTAACCCGAGGTTGTGGGTTCGAATCCCGGCTCCGGCAGGAAGTGTCCGCGACTGAGACCCTTGAGCAAGGCACCGAACCCCCGACTGCTCCCCGGCGCCAATGTTTTTATTGTTAATTGTACAGTTTTTAGAAACAAAAATAACAAATCAATGTATAATTTACAGTCAAAAACTGTATCTTATATTCCCAGAATTCTGTGACACTACATTTGAAAGTATTTTGTTTAAATAAACATGTTTTTGTTATCAGTTATGTGCATTTGGGCTTTATGCTACATCTTCTGTTGTTCAATGAAAGTTCATTGCATTATTTAAGTATCATGTGTGTTTGCATGAATGACTCTGTGCACCTTCTATATATTAGTGTATACTTCTGTTTGTGGTGAAACTACCTGTGATGAGCATCTCTTTTACCTCCTGCATTATTATGGTGGTTGTCGGTATGTTATAGGTACAAAACTGATTTTAATAGCAGTGTGTGTTTTTGAATTTAGTGGTTTACATTCAAATTTCCTTGTTTGTAAATTACAGTTTTTTGTTTTGTTTTACAAAACTATTCTGCAACCACAGCTGCCAAAATTATTTTGTAAAAACTACAGATTTTGTTTTTTACAGTGTAGGTTTAGGATTGTAGGTTTCTATCTGTCTATCTATCTATCCTGTTTTTAGGTGCAATTCTTCACAAAAAAAATACTAATGGATAATGCAAATTTACAAGAAGCTTTAGGATTGGGCAACACGAAAAAGTAAAGAAAACATGTTAAAAGATATTTATTTTTATTTAAAAAATGGATTACATATTGCAGATTACAAGTACCTTTAGGATTGGGTGATACAACACCTGATATGATAGTAATGAATTTTGAAAGGAAAAGCAACCCCCCCCCCAAAAAAAAATTAAATAAATCCAGTTTTGTATTTGTATTTATTTCTTTTTGTGCTTTTAAGGTGTGAAACTCATTGCTATGATACTCTTGTGTCGTATCAATCTTAAAGCTACTTGTATTTTGCAGTGTGTCTTCCATTTGGTCCATGCATACTTCACATACTACACATATCGCACACTGTAAGTTGAGTAGTTTTATGATTGGACGATACAACACCCAAGTATCACAGTGATGAGTTTTGAAAGGGAAATTTAAAACAATAAAATGTCACAAAGTCCAAATACTACAACTAGTATTTTTGCATATGTGATGCAATATCTTTAATGTGAGAAGTATGCAATGCATGCATCTGATTGATGAGCATTTTTATGTTTTATAATTGCATTTAAAACAATGAGCCACTGTGCACACTAAAGTGCTCACATAAGCCAACATCTATTTCTTTTGACAGTTTGATCAAATATGAAGTCAAAACACTTTTGCACATATTTGATTACTTTATTAAGTGTGTTTTAGATGCTTTTCCTTGTGAAACACTGTCATGATCTTCGGTGGGGTCTTATTGCACTAATTTGCAATATTCTTTTAATGCAATTATAAAATGGAAAAATGCTAATCCATCAGATCAATGCTTGCTTCACATACTATGCACAGTATACTGTACACATTGCATCAATGCATACTGCAAAAATACCAGTAGTATTAGACTGGGCAATACATGCAATTGTAAAATGTGTTGATTTTTCTACAGTTATTAGCGGGCCGAGCTGCTTTTAAAATAAACAGAACAATGAGAAAATACTTAACTTTTTTCAATTTAATTTCCAGTAAAAATAACTATATTGTGAAATATGTTGACTTCAATCACACCTGTACAAGCTACTATATTTAAATGGAAAATAAAAAACATGCATAATTTGAGTTAAATAAAATACAATTTTTAGTTGTAGTTAAAGTTCATTTTTATCATTATTAGTTATTTCATCATTTGTAATAACTCTGTACAGTATATCCAATGCAACGGATGAACAGCATATCTATTTCTATAATCTTTTCTTCACTGATCAAATACTGTGTCAAAACATTTATGCACATATTGGATTACAGCTGCAAAACTAGATTGTTATTTGAAGTGTATTTTTAGGTACTTTCCCTTACAAAACTCATAATCATGAAAGTCAAGTGTCATATCACCCAATCATAATACTACTCATAATTTACAATATGCAACGCATACTACTCACTTTTGCAAAGCAAATATAAACCATCAGTTAAAAGCAGACTTCACATACTATACACAGTACACAAACTGCATCATACTTTGAAGTGTGTCATCTAGCAGAGATATTTCTACAGCTATTAGTGGCCCGAACTGTTTTACTTTAACACTTGAAAGACAGAGCAAAGAGAAAATGCAAAGCTACACTATCTTCTCCCCATTTAATTCCCATGAAACATAACTCGATTGTGAAATACATTGTGACTTGAGTCCCACCGCCCACCCGTACATTTAAACAGCGAATCAAAACAAACAGTTTGCTGTCAAATAAACATCAATGTATCATCTGCTTTATCTCGCTCTATCTCTCACATGTTTGAGCTCAGACGCGTAACATCCATCAGCTAATCATTACAACCTCAGGTCCTGACCCGCCACACTCCCGCATTCAAACACCCCCCGCACGCGGCTGCACTGAAGCGCGGAGCGATGGGTTCTGACTGCAGGAAACGATCATGTACTGCGTCGTCTCGAGTGCCACTTTGGCTTATTTATTTGGACAGGCGAACGGTTCGGGCGGAATTCCCCGGCGATCCGTACACTTAGCGGCAGACGAGCCGGTCGGAGGTGAATCCTGTCTGACCTGTCACACACACACACACACACACACACACACACACACACACACACACACACACACACACACACACACACACACACACACACACACACACACACACACACACACACACACACACACACACACACACACACACGTCTGGAATCCCTCTTTATCTGCGGTTTAGCAGGAAAGGCGGTGGAGCTTCACACACCCTCTAATAATAACACACTGTTTGTAACAATCACGCTCTTGTGAAGGTGCTGTTGTGATGGATCACTAGCTATGAAAACACACACCTGCTTTCCTTTAGGTCCTGGAGCTCGACGACAAGCAGAGGCTTGCCGATTTACACTCATCAGTGCTTACAAAATCAAACATCACTGTGTTAGTGCTTATTTTTAGGGTGAGTGATGTGAACAGATCCATGACACTAAGAGTTACAGGAAAATTAAGTTATGATTTGGAATGCAGCCACTCGTGAAATGAAAGCATTTTGATATTAAAGATTTTATGATATTCATAAAAACTCATGCATTTAAAAAACTGCTGTGACAGTCCATTCGTTCACCTTTAGCATTATTATTATTTTGAGCATATGATTTGGAACACTCATGAATATGACAAACACACACAAAAATAAATCAACTGAAAATGAAATAAAAACGGCTTCAAAATAATAAATAGTATAGTAAAATGGCACTGCAAACTAATCCTCATCTTACTATTAAATTAAAGATGGTATTTTAGTAACACTGAGATACTATTAAAGTTTTAATGTTTAAAATATTTACATTTTCAATTAAATTTTTTAGTTAAAGTAAACTTGTGTAGTTTGTAATTTTAATTTATTTACGTTTTTACGGTGTATGACTATATATTTTTTATTTCAGTTTTGGTTTAATTTATTTTAGTGCATCAAGTTAAACTAAATAAATGAGAAATGTTGCCTTGGCCACTACATAAGTTACATTTTTTCATATTAAATTTACATTTATTTTATTTCAAATAACAAAAATGTTGTTTTATGGTTTTAGTTTAGTTAGTTATAATAACCCTATTGAAAATGCAGAGGAAATGCATCAAGACAATTTTTCATGTGTCATTTATCACTGACACATGAACTAAACTGAGTGCATCTAGAAACAGAGAAGCCCAAGACATGACAGCGGCGACCTCAGACCCACAATGACTGACCGCCGGATTGTGTAACTTTAGTCTGGTCTGAGTTTCAGCTCCTTGGGAAACTGGCTGTGTGAAACAACGATGTTAATGTAGCAAAGACCAGAGAAATGTGTGAAACAGCTGCCCACAAGACTGCACTGTAATTCAAAGGGGAAGTCAGCGAACAGGTCGTTCTTTATTAAAGGATATGAATGATACTGAGAACTACAACTATTCAAACGGGACAGTTTTCCTTGATTGTCTAGTCTTGATAACGAACCTTAGGGTGAATCCCAATTCTCTGTCTTACCCCTTCCCCTTAGTTGTGCACGTTCACGTGAGAGTAAGGGCTAGTTCTGGTTTTGATCGAGGGGTAGGGGTAAGGGGAACGGGTAGATACCCCTTAAAACCAAGCATGTTCACGAGCTTACTTGAAACCAAGCGGTACCAGAACACACTGATCCAGATCATCCAGAGAGTATTTACAGCTTAAATAATTGATTTAAAATTACGACAGTCTTGTTTTGTGCTCTACACAGTCCTGTAACTTACATATATATTTGCAACCATGCTCTTAATTGAAATGTTTTTAAAAAAAATCGCTATTTTTCCACGCTATCGTTACATTGCTGATTTGCACAACAGTCCCGCGTTTCTCTGACTCGAGAAAACATACGTAATTGACAAACACACACTTTTAGACGGAGAGTTTGTGATCACACACACACTTTTAGACGGAGAGTTTGTGATCACACACACACACTTTTAGACGGAGAGTTTGTGATCAAACACACACTTTTAGACGGAGAGTTTGTGATCACACACACTTTTAGACGGAGAGTTTGTGATCACACACACACACACTTTTAGACGGAGAGTTTGTGATCAAACACACACTTTTAGACGGAGAGTTTGTGATCAAACACACACTTTTAGACGGAGAGTTTGTGATCAAACACACACTTTTAGACGGAGAGTTTGTGATCAAACACACACTTTTAGACGGAGAGTTTGTGATCAAACACACACTTTTAGACGGAGAGTTTGTGATCAAACACACACTTTTAGACGGAGAGTTTGTGATCAAACACACACTTTTAGACGGAGAGTTTGTGATCAAACACACACTTTTAGACGGAGAGTTTGTGATCAAACACACACTTTTAGACGGAGAGTTTGTGATCAAACACACACTTTTAGACGGAGAGTTTGTGATCAAACACACACTTTTAGACGGAGAGTTTGTGATCAAACACACACTTTTAGAGCGGAGAGTTTGAGATCAAACACACACTTTTAGACGGAGAGTTTGTGATCAAACACACACTTTTAGACGGAGAGTTTGTGATCAAACACACACTTTTAGACGGAGAGTTTGTGATCAAACACACACTTTTAGACGGAGAGTTTGTGATCAAACACACACTTTTAGACGGAGAGTTTGTGATCAAACACACACTTTTAGACGGAGAGTTTGTGATCAAACACACACTTTTAGACGGAGAGTTTGTGATCAAACACACACTTTTAGACGGAGAGTTTGTGATCAAACACACACTTTTAGACGGAGAGTTTGTGATCAAACACACACTTTTACAGACGGAGAGTTTGTGATCAAACACACACTTTTAGACGGAGAGTTTGTGATCAAACACACACTTTTAGACGGAGAGTTTGTGATCAAACACACACTTTTAGACGGAGAGTTTGTGATCAAACACACACTTTTAGACGGAGAGTTTGTGATCAAACACACACTTTTACAGACGGAGAGTTTGTGATCAAACACACACTTTTAGACGGAGAGTTTGTGATCAAACACACACTTTTAGACGGAGAGTTTGTGATCAAACACACACTTTTAGACGGAGAGTTTGTGATCAAACACACACTTTTAGACGGAGAGTTTGTGATCAAACACACACTTTTAGACGGAGAGTTTGTGATCAAACACACACTTAGACGGAGAGTTTGTGATCAAACACACTTTTAGACGGAGAGTTTGTGATCAAACACACACTTTTAGACGGAGAGTTTGTGATCAAACACACACTTTTAGACGGAGAGTTTGTGATCAAACACACACTTTTAGACGGAGAGTTTGTGATCAAACACACACTTTTAGACGGAGAGTTTGTGATCAAACACACACTTTTAGGCGGAGAGTTTGTGATCAAACACACACTTTTAGACGGAGAGTTTGTGATCAAACACACACTTTTAGACGGAGAGTTTGTGATCAAACACACACTTTTAGACGGAGAGTTTGTGATCAAACACACACTTTTAGACGGAGAGTTTGTGATCAAACACACACTTTTAGACGGAGAGTTTGTGATCAAACACACACTTTTAGACGGAGAGTTTGTGATCAAACACACACTTTTAGACGGAGAGTTTGTGATCAAACACACACTTAGACGGAGAGTTTGTGATCAAACACACACTTTTAGACGGAGAGTTTGTGATCAAACACACACTTTTAGACGGAGAGTTTGTGATCAACACTTGTCTCCTCTGGTGACGTAGCAGCAGCTAGCGACGATGTATGATGACGTAACAGTAACCAAGTGGCGTCTCGTTTCATAGGGGTATGTTTTCACCCCTAGCGCTCACCACTCGGTTTCGAGGGACACGGGCTAGGGGTAAGACGAAGGGGAAGGGGTAAGACAGAGAAATGGGATTCACCCTTAACCTGGTATTGTCTGCCCTTTTTCCTTTCTCATGTACTTGAATCAAAAGTGAATCACATTTTAGTCACTGTAAAGAGACATGTTAGGTGTTATTGTTAAGTAATTTATTGACTTTTCTAATTTTTAATCAAATAAATGTATTAGCTCAAAATGTGTGGATTGAGGTTATATATTAAAAGAGATAATATATACAATTATTTTATTTCTATTCCTTTAAAAATTCTACATGTATCATTTTTTTTTTCAAATGCTGATGTAGTTGAATCTTTCAAAGATTTTAAACTTCTAAAAGACTCTTCTGGTGTAATACCTACAGTATATGATAATAGTATATGCTTTAGTATATCTCAGAATTGTGTGTAAACCTCTTTATGCTTGTAAATATTGTTCTTTGTTGCAAAAAACAACCCAACAACAGCATGAATGAGAGCGAGTAACCTGTATTGTACACACAAGTTATATTTTGTCTATTTTTGCTCCACTGTCAAAAATATCTCCAAACAAAACCACACCAGAATTAAACATAGCATAGCAATATTTAGTGTCCCGAATCATAGTTTTGATAATTTCAGATTCAGTGTGATGTTTGCTTTTCACGCTGTCACACAAAAAACAACATTACATGAAAAATAAGAAGAGATTATTCAGCTGCAGTGAGAACAAAGCCTATGAGAACTTATTTATAGCATTTTTATATGCTAATTAATCTCATTTTAACCTCATTTTCTCTTCATCGTTGCACTGTCAGATAAATTACCATCACAAACTCCCGAAGCATCATCTACAAGAAACGAGCCAGACAAACGTTCAGGCATCTGCAAAATCTGGCTATGACTGCTATTACATAAACAGAAATGATTCAAATGAAGATAACATTAAATACTGAGCAGCGGACGAGGCAGAAAAGGTAGTTTACATTCTTAGCCGAGTCGTCTTGATAACAGGCCAAGAGAAATATGAGACATTTAAAATGTGTGCATTAACATAATTTATTAGGCTCCTACTAAGCTCAAGTGCTTTTCGCAGTTGTCTTTTTTTCTGGGGCCCGAGACAAATGACAGGCCCCGCCTCAAGAACGGGTGGGAGTAAGAAATCACCATTGGTCGCTAATCGCTTAAAACAACACTATATTTACCGAGTAATAAGCACCTAGCGTTCCAGGCCGTGCCCTCCCTCTGATTGGGATTTGGGAACGCCGACGAAAAAGCCCACTTGATTTACGTTGGGTTCCTCGGGAACGCTTTCATTCGGGATCGGGAGGAGGAGAGGAAAAAAAACAGAGGGGAGCGATTTCATAATTCTTTGTATATGTCTGGAAGTCTTCCACGCATTAACTAATTTACGTCCAAGCGGAATGACCCCGGAATTAATGAGGTTCTCGCCTCGAGATCCAGCGCTGCCGAGGTCGAGTAAATCATCATCGGCCTCTTCCGTTCGCATTCTGCGATAACAGACCGACAGTCCTGAGAAATCCCACCTCATTGACACGTTCTGTCTATCCGTCGGGATATATTTCACTCGGAGCGCGCCAGGCACTGTAAACGGGGCTTTTAGGGGAGTTTTAGGCCGGTGATGGACGAGCAAAGGCTCAGCGTGGAGGTCAAAGTTCGCTGTCTTTGCTGCCTGGCTTGTTGATGTTATACGCATTTCTCTCTCCAGGGGCTTCTCTGTTTCCATTGCCTTTCTTGAGTGTATTAAAGTTTTACTCGTGTGATTTAGTAGCTCATGTTCCTTTTGAATTAACATTTTGGAGCAGTAATTGCTAAATCATCCAGGGCACATTTATCCTGCGTAAAATTATGACATCATTCGTTAATGCCTAATAGAATATCACCACTGGAAATACATTCACAGTTGCTTCGTCTACAACCCATTTACATGCTATATAGTCTGATGATAGTGTTTTACAATCAAGAGGAAAAGAATGACTGCATTTCCCTCCGGGGGCGTTCGGGCTAATATGTGCCGCTAGCTGCTATTAGCGCACGATTTACAAGGCCTGCGTTAGCCTGGAACGGATTACAGACTACGCTGCTGTAGGTCAACACAGAAACACGCTAGAAAGCGTCATTTAAACATGTCATGAATTAATAACTTTATGTGTTTCAGTCAATCAGAGGTGCCAACATTTACGAACTACATCTTAGTGATGTCAGTACTAGCATTACAGTAGCCGATAACAATAGCAGTACAACTTTAATATCACAGCAAAAACTAACATGCTATTGAACAGACCATTATTTAAAATGCAAATGCCAATATAAAGATGTGTATACTCATGTGCAAATGTATGTGTGTGTGTCTGTGTCTGTCTGTGTGTGTGTGTGTGTGTGTGTGTGTGTGAGTCTGTGTCTGTCTGTGTGTGTGTGTATGTGTGTGTGTATGTATGTATGTGTGTGTGTGTGTGTCTGTGTATGTATGTAGTGTGTGTGTGTGTGTGTATATATATATATATATATATATATATATATATATATATATATATACACACACACACACACACACACACACACACACAAACATATATATAATTTATTTTAGTAATAGAATATTTTATGCTTTTTTAAATTATGCATAAACATGCATAAACACACATACTATGTACTGTATATAAATAAATATTAATCATTTATAATAGGATAAATATAATTATAATATAATCATTTACATTTTGTAAATTTAAATAAAAGTAATATATTGTTCAACATGAACATGAACAATAAACAATACCTCTCTATAATTTAGTTCACGTTAATTCAGACATTTGTTTCTGTTAACATTAATTAATTAATGAACTGTGTACTCACAAAAAATGAAACTTGTATTATTATAAACCAAGATTATGAAATACTGTATAAACAAAATATAATTCATTGTTCATGTTAGCTAATGAATTAACTAATGTTAACAAATGAAACCTTATTGTAAAGTAAAAAAAACAACAACAACTGAACATATTTACAACATTAATATTAATAATAATAATAAGCATTTACACTTTTTTAAATAAAATATCTAATAATTTTGTCCAAACATTTACATTAGACAAACCAGTTCTTCTTATGTTACAAGCATTTCACCAATAAGTACATTGGATTTCACTGATCTGCGTGATACATGCATCCTTTAATACGGATGCATATAAAAGCACATACTGTATATTATAAGCATTATTATTTTTTTAAACATCAGTATTGATTTGCTATCAAAGCACCATACTTTTGACATCTCTCTACCATCTGATCGCTCATATGGTCACAGTTCACCACAGACCAAGGCACGTCACTGCATTTACGGAGCGATTAAACAAATTGCTTTACTCCAGTAAAATTTGGTCCCGTGCCGTTTAGTTATAGTATTACTCTCAGAGTACTGGTTAAGCTGATTTATGGATTAGCCCTCCTGACAGTTGTCCTTATAAATCTGGTCTGTCTGCAATTACGGCCATTACATACTTTAGCCACTTTAAAATAAACTATGCCATGATGTCAGCCGGGGCTTCTGAGATTAAACAGCGCCGCGACGTTTCCAAGGGAACACCTCGATGGCTATAATTACTGTCATGCTCCGAGAGTGATGAGAGACACCAGAGGTCCAAATAAAACGTAAAGCGCTTTCGATATAATAGATGGGTATCTCTTTGTTTAGAAATTCCTCAGGACATCTGCTGCACATTTGGGACTCTTTCTTAAGTCATTCGGTGGTTTATTGAAGGAGCGTCGCATGTGTTTTAGTGTTGCCTTGGCGTTCACTTTGATGATCCGCTGATGCCAGTTAAATACGGCCTGACTAATCCAAAGGTTTTGTTTATGGAAGCTGTAGGACTGTGTTGGCATGCCCACTGTCAGCACCCTGCTTCTCTAATGCTTCTACTGCCTAAAATGGAATGAACATAAGGCACCGCAAGACCGACAGGTCCTTGAAAGCATGACGGCGAAACCCTAGGAACCAGAAATCCCGCGGGGGCAATCGGTTGCCGATTAATGAACCGATTGAAACGGAGAGCGTTGCAGTCACCTGACTGCTTGTATGAAACGCTGCATAAGTTTACAATGAAACATCTTTCTATGGTGGAAAAAGGTTTCCCTGATGCTACCTTGGAAGGGTTTGGAAAAAGTCCATTTATATGATAGTTTTGGCACGTGAAAACAGAAAATCTGTGTTAAGTCTGAGGTGGTTTGATAGAACAGTCATTTTGCGGCCCAAACCATTATTTGATGTTGCCTTTCATAAGAGTTTCTATTTAGGGATATTCTGCCCACATTGGGTGCATCCACTTGAAATATTACTTAGCCATTCTTGGTAACATTATATGGTACTCAAGCTCTTCTACTTTAAAGTCAACATGAAGCGGAGTCAGTAAACCATTTTACTTCCGTTGTTTGATTGAAATGGGTTCGCTCAACTTGATTTAACGCATCAGGATCATAAAAAGTCTCAGGCGGATGGAGATGTCACCTGAAAAACAAATTTCAGAGAAAATTATTTAATTTTAATGAAAGATTATGAAGATTAACATGATCAACAAAGATCAAAGGGAACTTAACCCTGACAAGCTTTTTGGTCACACTTTTGTTTAGGGTCCAAATCTCACCATTAACTATTTTACAGTCCTTACAGGATTTCACGGGACTTTTGTAAAAATTTTTGCGGCCTAAAATGACTGATTTAAATGACTACTTTCTTTACTGTATCTCCCAGCACTGTGTATAACGGTGTCTTGTGATCGAGAGCAGCCCGCGGCTCCGGCCCAAGCAGATAAACGGTCTGAAAACGGATTCGTTCCTCTTTCGGTTCGTTTGTCTAATCTAGCTCTTGTAAATCGTTCATGATGAGAACGCTGGCTGTTCATCCCATTTTTCAAACTGAGAAACAACCTTTCTTTGACTGAATGCGCGTTGCGATGACATCACGGGACGCATCTAAGCCCAAAATCTGGGGAAAATTTGCGGCAATTACGAAAATTTGCAAGCTCTGGTGAAAATTGCGGAGTTTGCTTGATTTTGCGATAAATTCAGCGATCGCAGAATCGTAAAATCCTGGAGGGACTGATTTTAGCCTCAATTAACTCCTAATTTGCTGCTTATTAATAGTTAGTAAGGTAGTTTTTCAGTTAAGCTATGGGGTAGGATTAAGAGATCTAAAATATGGTCACGCAGAACAAAGGGCCATTTACACAGAATGCATCTTTGCATCTAAAAATGTGCTCAGAAAAGAAAATGCGCTTCTGAGATGTGATGCAATAACAGAAAAAACAGTGCCTCTTCCACGATGTTGCCATCAAATAAAACCGTTCCCATTCCAACTTGCTATTGTAAATAAAATCTTGCAACGCTTGCCCCGCCTCCGGAGTCTTCTGATTGGTCCACTGTTTTGAAAGTGACATTGAGCGGCGCTGCATGTAAATTGAAATTCTCTTAACTTGACACGGCGTGTTAAAGATGTAGCGTTCATGTTCAAGACACAAGCACAAGGGTCACAGACCGCTAGCACGCGTTTACATAGAAAAACTATGGAAAAGTAGCGCATTGGAATGGAAAAACGTGTTCTGTGTGATTGGCCTCCTAAGGCATTAATATGATCTTTATAAGTACTAATAAACAGCCATTATGCTAGTAATACACATGCTAATAAGCAACTAGATAATAATATGAACTGGTCCCTAAACTGAAGTGTTACTGTTTTTTTGTACAAAAAGTCCACAATCTGTGTGGTGCGAAACTTGGTGACTTTTTCAGATATCTGAACAAACAAACAAAAATGGACTGCAAGTCTAATGGAGAATTCAAGTCTTTTTAAGTTTAAGGGGGTTAAAGGGATAGTTCACCCCAAAATGAAAAGTTTGTTCCAAAAGTTGTATGAGCTTCTTTCTTCTGTTGAACAAAAAATAAGATATTTTCAAGACAGTTAATGGACAGCAACTGTTTGGTTACCAACATTCTTCTAAATATCTTCTTTCGTGTTCAACACAACAAAGAAACCCATACAGGTGGTTTGGAACAACTTGAATAATGACAGAATTGTTTTTTTGGATGAACAATCACTTTAAGAAACTCAAGTAGTCACAAAAAACATTTAGCAAAAAGCTTTGGAGGGTTAAGAAAGTACTGTAAATAAGTTGTTGACTTTAAGTGTATCTTAAGACATTACACAGCATCATCATCAAGTCAAGAGGCCAAACAAAACACTGAAAACACAGCCGCTGTTTGCAGCAGGAGATGAATCCGTGCCAAACGGTCCAGGCCCCAACAACGTCTTTGTCTGACAACAAAAATTATTACTCACATAATCTACGCCACCGAGCGAGGATTTTCCATTCCTCCGAGCAGCGTGGGTCCTCGTTGAGCTCAAACGGGTTGGTCAGGGAGAAAACACAGCCATGAATTCTCAAAGAAAAGCCATCAGCGAGGATCATCCCTCTTTCAGCACGGGGGGAGACGAGTAGATCCCTTATCGATCTCTTTTATTTCAGAACGCCTGCCAGCGAGTGAAGCACTCATTCAGAGATTTAGAGAGGACTAGTAACAGCACCACTGCTGAGACAAAAAAGCCATTCAAAACCACAGGTATGATTTATGAATGGG
Organism: Gymnocypris eckloni scoliostomus; assembly: GCA_027564155.1. Classification (NCBI taxonomy): domain Eukaryota; kingdom Metazoa; phylum Chordata; class Actinopteri; order Cypriniformes; family Cyprinidae; genus Gymnocypris; species Gymnocypris eckloni. The sequence continues at coordinate 37,620,003 of CM050412.1, read as the reverse complement.
GACCAGAGACCAGCACAAAATTAATAGTAGGAAATGCAAAGCTAGGCCAGAGATACGTCCAAGATATACTTTCCCTGGCTCCTGGACCTATGGAAAGCCTGGGTGGCCCTTATGACCGCTTCCTTTGGTTTTCCATGGTATTGCTTGGGTCTGCGTGACAACCTCAAAGCCACACGCGAGAGATCGGGGTCGACATTGCTCTCGCAAACTCTAACAACTTGAGTGTCAGCGGCTAACAGTCTCCATTGTGATATTTACTCTGGTCTCAAAGCCTCGACTTCGTTTCACATTGTGGAAAGCCACACTGAACATTACGGTCAGCTGAAAACACTTAATCGTTCCTCGTGACCGGTGAAGCATATTGGTCAGAGGTCTTTGTTTTGGATCGACCGGCTGTTGAGTGATGTTCATTCGCTGTGACGTTTAGTGCGATTACAGCCCAGCGGGCGAGTTGTCTGAACCGGACACACCCGGAAATATTACAGAAACGAGGCGTGAATCATTGCTGATGCTGCTGCTTAAGTCATCACTGCACTAGAGAAAGACCATCAGGTTTTATATTCAATACAAAACATTTAAATGGGTCCCAAGCGAGATCTTTTGACAGTGATAAATCTATATTTTGTATTATCCAGTACTGACTGACCCCATATTATATAGGACTTTAATTAAATATAATATATATTAATTAAATGTAAAATATTTCATGCTCTAAAGCATTTATATGCAAGTAAATATTGCTGTTTAAATGTTTTTTTTAGCAGAAATAATGTCAGGAAAATATTCATAGAATACAGTATATACTGTAAATGTATTTATAGAAATATACACCTTAAAATCTAAAGTTTCTGAAAGAAAAGTAAAACTTTCTGCAAAGACACATTAATTGATTTCTCAGATTTGTTGAAAATAACTTTCTATTCATCAAATCAAACCACAAAATTATTCAAAAATCAACATTGATAATTACATTTTAAAATGTATTCAAATAGAAAACAGCTATCTTAAATGCTTATATTATTTTGCAATGTTGTTTTACTGTATTATTTGTCAAATAAAAGCAGCCTTGATGAGCAGAAGACAATCTTTTAAAACTTTATTTTTAATTGAACGATGCATATTCAATAATTTTATATTCTATGCACTAAAATAACAATACGAGTATATGACTAATACAAAAATTGAGTAAAGGAATCGTATTGACTAAAATAAAAAGCTCATTAAAATCCCCACAATATTAACCATAATCAAATATAGCCAGCAAAATCACTTAAAGGGATAGTTCACCTAAAAATTTAAATTCTGTAATTTACACAAACTCAAGTTTTTCTTTCAGCCGATGTACAAAAAACAGATTGTATGAAGAATGTTGGGATCCAAACAGTTGCTGGCAGCCATTGACTTCCATAGTATGGAAAATAAAAACTATGGAAGTCAAAAAACAGTTTGGTTACCAACAATTTTCAGAATATCATTTCTTGTGTTCAGCAGAAGAAATAAACTTATTTCATTTCATTTTTTTTTATTGTCATTGTACACAAGATACAACGAAATTGCAAAGCCTCTGCATCAGGTGCACGGTACATAATAGACACAAAACTAAAAATAAATATGCATAATAAAAAGTGATTTACAATTTTTATTAAGCTAAGACAAAGAAATGAGGAAATTAGCATAAACAGAGTTGCTTGTATATATGATTTAATAATAATCAGTCGCAGCTTGTCAAACTGATTATTACACTAATATGAGGTAGACTTCTGGCTCTGAATAAAACTATTTGGAATGAGAATATAAAAACATGGAGATATTTCACTGGAATATAATGCTGTACTCACTAACGGAATAAAGATATAGAAGATGTTGCACTAAGAGTGGAGTTTGCACAGAAATATGATACACATAAATACACATTGTGCTGAGTAAGATGTCAGTGCACATAAGTGTTCAGTGTAATTATAGCTCTGGGGAAGAAGCTGTCCTTGAGTCTATTGGTCCGTGATTTGATGCATCTATACCGCCTGCCTGAGGGCAACAGTTTAAAATACAAGTCGAGATAGAGTAAACAATGACAGTATTTAGATTTTTGGGTGAAATATCCCTTTAAAATATTCTACAAACATTCATAATCAGCTAGTCACATCTATACTCATCATGCAGTAACTGCCCATCTAAACCTCGATTAAGCTGTTTTCAACAAAGAAACTCAACGTTTATCATGCATCTACATCCCTCAGTTCTGCCGAGAACACCCTGCTGATGTCACGACGGGCCTTCAGTTACCGTTCGGCCAAAGCTGGCACCGTCTTGAGAGCCTCATGTTTTGTGAAATAACAGAGGATGTAAGGCCCATTACTCTATATTTGTAATATTGTAAAGAGGTAAGTGGAAGCCAGTGGAACATTTTGTAAATCTCGAGTCACCCCAAACCGCCGCGTGGACGATAAATGCGCTGGGCTCTCCAACAGGATATCCCCTTTAGACTCGCTCACCACAGCCATGATGAGAATAACAGAGAGGGCATTATTTTTCCTCAACGGTTCGGGAAGGTGATAAAGGGCTCTCAAATCCTCTCACAGGGTGTAGTGGTACACACACATTAATTCACATCGACAAAACCTCTGCTTCCTTACATGAGGATTTTCCCTCCACTTTAAGCAATTTGCAGTCATCTACCGTAGCGTTAAGCTAGTTTTCTACTTAACACCCGTGTGACCTGAACCTTTAGACAAATAAAGCCACAAGTCCAAAGCAATTTAGCTTCTTTGAGCTACAATGCCAAGTGACTCACTGCCATGTTAACAAACATTAGCTCTGTAAAAACTACTGTATCGTATTTGATACATGGATAAACTCTAAATGATCAAAACTTTGCTGAAAAAACGATTTATTGTCATCTGGTTGATAGTTTATACTTTTTAGCAAGTAAAATGTCCACCTTCAGCTCGTGCTTGACGTGTATTTTTGCGGTGAAATCTTTAGGGATTTTTATACAGCAAACGTAAGAATAACTTTGATTTTTCAAGATGAACACTTTCTGGATTGAAGCAACTTCGATTTACTTGATTATCTAGATGTCTTTAAAAACTAAAATAAGTCTCAAATATGATTTTCAGGCTATTGAATAACATTTATATTTGTTCATCTCTCAATCATCCTTGTATCGCATTGCACTATATATTTTGATCATATAAATATCATATTACTAAGACACATATGATATAGCGTGATGAATGTATATATAATTGTATGCAAGTATCGGCTGTACTGTTATGAAGATCTCATTGATTTACATTACAAACATCAGAACTATCACTTTTGTAAATATCAGAATCTGAACCAAATTGCATATTTTAGATAATTTTGAGTATCTGAATAAAATTAAGCCATTTTTTCCTCCATGTTTCACTTTATAAGTCTATATGAGCCACAAAAGCCTAAAGTAACAAAATATAAAACGCATGACATTTTTTAATCATGATTTTGTCTAAAGACAATCAATTCCATTTAAAAAAATATATTTGATATGTCAGGCTTTACAGGATTAAGTTTACCTCCTATTGATTTTGCAATCATAATGACTGTTTTCAAACAGGTTTCCTGAACACTTCCATTGGTAAGAAAACAGGTCCTGCCTCAAACTCTGGTTGGGATGTTTCAACAAACAAATCAATGTTTTAAAAGTGCCACAATGTTACATTTCTGAAGGAAGTTGACTAAAAATATACCTTATTTTTACAAGCGAAATTAAAAAAAAATTATCTCGGTGTCATTCGCTTGCACTTTATTGATATTTTAGCAAAATATTATGTTATGCTGTAATATGTCTTATGTTGCTTGATATTGCAAAATACGAAAAAGTATATATAATTGATCAAAACTACTCTTCAACATTAAAATGTGTCTTATTTTGTAAGATGAAGTCATGTAAATATATATCCTAAAAGTGAAGTTCTCATTCCGGTGACTTTTTACCTTCGTTTTCCCTCATATACAAGATTCATTATGGCAGGAAGTTGTTTCTCTTCTTAAGTATAGTCGGTTGAAAATATTTGTTTTCTTTATTGCTCTGATCTCATTTTACTGGCACTAGTAGCACAAGTGCACTTTTTCTACATTTCAAGTCTGAAGTAAAAACACTCATAAACGATAATTTTACCTGTGGGATGTGAGATTGTTTTTCCCTCTTGGCAGGCCCGAGTATGAAATATTTGGCAAACCATCTGCTAAAATTATTACAAGACGTGACTTCCTTTGAAAAAGTTTGTCAACTGACTCGCTGCTCATTTGGTCGATGTATCTTCCTGTCATCTGGTCAGTTATGGATATTATGAATGTCTTTAACTATTTACTGCTAAATATAAGATCAACAATGTACCTCAACTTTGCATTTGTTTAACAGCAACATGATTTACATGTGTTCACTCAGCAGATGATTTTATCCAAAGCGCCCATCATTAATGGTCATTGTTTGCAAACACTAACAGCACAGCAAGTGTGCCAGCGATGTGATGTGTGCATTAGTAAAAAATCATCTGCCTGGAAAATTACGTAAAAGCCAAGTTGCATTACACGCACTATTTCTTCCCTATTAGTTTGATTCTTAATTCTTCAGGTGTCATGATGTCACGACTGCTAATGTCATTACATTTCAGCATTATCTAGCAATTGAAACGTGGCCCGAATATGATTTAAGTAGTGAAAAGCACAAATCACACTGACATCCAGTCTTGATCATTTTCATTTGTGCAAATAAAGCTGCAGTGTATCCATTTTGTGTGGTTGCTATAGAAAATAATTATGTGAATCATAAAATCATTTCTGAACTGCATTAAATGAAGCATCACAGAACGCTGCTGAAATATGGGCTATATGCACAATCAAGGAAAACATGGAAATATTGGGAATTTTGACTTCCAGTCCTGGAATTTAAATCTTTACAAATAATATTTTTTCCATTTACAGAATGTTTACTTCTAAAAGTTTCAGTATTGCTCATAAAATCCTCAAGTCGTCACACATGACTTGAAAAGTAGTTGAAATTAATATCAAAAACATGCATTACGGTTCAGTAATATTTGATTTTTTGAAAGAAATGAACACTTTTATTCAGCAAGGATGTATTAAATTGATCAAATGCTGTTCTTTTGAACTTTCTATTCATCAAAATATCCCGAAAAATAAAATGTATCAGTTTCCACAAAAATATTGTGCAGCACATCTCAACATTGATAATAATAATCAGAAATGTTTCTTGAGCAGTATATTATTATGATTTCTGAAGATCATGTGACACTGAAGACTGGCGTAATGATGCTGAAAATTCAGCTTTGATCAAAGCAATAAGTTGCATGTTACAATACAATCACATAAAAAAAGTGTTATTTTAAATTCTAATAATATTTCACTGTTTTGGAGGGTCTGATATTGTCACAGATCTGTCTGTCATTCCTCCATTCTCAATGCACGCCCCCTGAACCTTCATTGAGCACACCTGCACCTCGTTCAGACCTCATCATCACCCCTACTTAAACACACACCTCACTGCACTCCAGTGTCCGATCTCATTTGTTTACGTTGTATGGAAGCATTGATACGAAGTGCTTTAGATATCTCAGCGAATTACCGGCTACTTACCTCCTTGTGTACTTCCTCCAGTGTTTCTCTCCAGCTTGTGTCTTCCAGTGTCCCCCGGTCTGTCTGCTCCAGTGTTGTGCTCCGCTTGTGTGAGGTGTGTGTGTCCTGCTCACCGTTCCTGGTATACCTGTCAAGTCAAGGATATCGCATCGCACTCCAAACCGGGCTATTACAGCATCAACTCACCGTATCCGGTCAACTTTGTTCCATGTTTGTTAATAAACACCTGTTATTTGAACTAACCTTCTGTTTGAGTCTGCTTCACATAACAGATATGGGCCACATTTCAAATTTGAGTTGAAAATAATCAGGCATTTCAGTCTTTCCTACATCTGACGGCAATGCTAGGACATTTTATCAACTCCATATCTAGTGCTTGGAATGTGTAATTAATTATCACAAAGCTCAGTTCGATTACTAATGAGGGTCAGGAGGTCGACTAACGCCTAAAAGAACATCTTTCACAATCATGCATTATTACACCCTCATATATTAACAGAAGATACTGATGAAGTGCTAACAATTTCTTAACACTGACTTAGCAACACACTTCCTCTATCTGGCTTTCCACCAAAAACACACAGTTAATGACTATGTGTGTGATAATCGATGTGCAAAGACTCAGATAAAGAGAAACAGGAAGATGAGACAATGTGTCATTTCCAGAATAGGGAAGTTCATTTGCCACAGTGGTATTAATACAGTTACATGGAGAAAAGCTGGAACAATCACTGCGGTTTTGCTAATCGAAGATCTTCGAATGAAAAAAGACCTATTTATATTGGTCTCTTTAGACGGAGGTTACCAATATGCAAATGAAACAAATGATGGAGTCGTGCATGGTTAATGTACATGCTTTTTCACACCTTTCAATGATTTCGAAGGAAAATGATCTCTCTCCTTTGGTTACCTGATGCTCTGGTGATTTAGAGAAGTTACAACCACTTTCACACAGTAAGAAACCAAGGACATGTACACATAGACAGCTGCCTACTCTAAAATGAGAGGTTTCAGTTCTCTTTCAAGACACCTCTGATAAGTTGCAACATCTCTGGCCGGCCGTTGAAATGTTTTGATCACTGCGTAAGAGTTGCAACACTTAAATGCAAACCGCAATTATTGTGAAGATGTGTCACCGTAGACTGCAAGATGGTTTCACGAAACGAGAAGTCCTTGCCTTAAAAGCATTTCATAAATGTATATAAATATGCACGGTCCGTGTGAACCAAAACTCTCTTACAACACTCGGTTGCAACAACTTAGAAGCTTATAATGTTCTCGTTTAGCTAATAATCAGAGTCATTAACACCTGAAGTGTGACAGTAGTCTATAAGGATTTAGAAGCATGTTTCCTAGACTGCAAACATGTACACTGAATGTTCAGTTGTGCTGATTTAAGTATTAAAGGAACAGTTCTACCAAAAATGAACATTTGCTGAAAACGTACTCACTCTCAGGTCATCCCAGATGTCGATTCATTTGTTTCTTCATCAGATTTGGGGAAATGAAGCATCACATTACTTGCTCACCAACGAATCCTCTGCAAACTGTAGTGAATGGGTGCCGTCAGAATCAACCAATCCAAACAGCTCATAAAAACACCTAAATAAAAGTATATAAATCACATTATTCTGTCACATATACGACTGTTGCCTAAAACAGCCATTTTTAATATTTGGGTTGGGGCTTATGAAAATGCTGGCACAGCTACTAAAAAGCTTTATAATGTGTCAAATAGACCTAACCGGGTAGAAATTAGTTTGGGTAATGTTGCATGCTTAGTTAGACTTATAATCTGTTGTTTAATTAAAGTAATGTGTTGGTTACGTTGATACGAGATAAAGAGGGCTGGTCACTTTAATTGTTGGGAATGCGCAATGACGTTGACGTTCAGTGACGTAAGTGTCAGTTGATGCAGTTCAGTAAGGTTGACGAGAACAATAAAAAGTCAAATAAGTTCAAGTATAAGTCCTCTTTACAGACATAGCAGGTAGGTTATGAAGGCAGTCGCAGTATATTTCGGTGATGAGTGAAACGCAGGGCGGCGGTTTATCCGTGAGCAGTTCCCCGCCGAACACGACTCCAGCTCGGGCGCGAGAACCAGCGTCGTTACGGTGGAAACAATTACAGAGAGCGGTCGATTACAAGTGAATTACTTCGGTTTAATGTTTACTTCTAATGTTTGTTAAACGAGTTGAAATGGGCAATATGTATAGCCTACATAAAAATGATAAACAATGCTTTAAATGATAAATAAAATAAAGGATGTTATCATGCAAACCAGTGGTTGTGGAGTATTTTACCAAAGTTTAGAGGAATCTGTAAACATTATTTCATGTATAAATTAAAAGTAAGCTAGAATTCTAATAAAAATGAATGAACATAAGCTGGGTAAAATCAACCCCAAATGTGTTGTGTCCTATATTTCCCAGTCCTTGGGTTAAAAACAACCCAAATTGGGTTGTTTTTAAACCAATGTTTTTATTGTAAGAGAGAGCCCATTAAAATAGCTCAAATTACAGAGTACAAAAAGTGCATTGTAATTCCCTAGCAACAAGTAAATATAATACAAAATGTATTTATAATAAATACAATTATCCGAAATACTTTACACACAACGCCAAAAAAAGACAAAGATAAAGACCTATTTAGCTATTTTCCACAACTCATGTAGAAAATTCACCACAAGCTTCTTTCTAGTCGTTAAATAACCGAATATACGTTACACGACAAACTACTTGACTAAAGGGAAAGGCTCAAACACTCGCAAGAACATCCAATCAAGCATGAAAAAGAGAGGAACCTGTGTGACCCTCACCTGTATAGAGATGAACGAACACATTTCGACATTGATGACTCGATGATATCGATATTTACAACCAGTTCTTCTCTGCCGAAACAAGTTCAATCCTGCCGCCTTTTTCCCCGCACGTGACCGTCGCGCTCTTTTCCCGCCCTGAGTGCGTGACGTCAGTTCGACATTCCCGCTGCTCACGCGCTGTTCTATCAATAGCTCTTATGAAAATTCACCATGGTTTTATTATAGTGTAAGTGTAGTACCAAGTTTTTTGGCTGACTCGTTACATTTTTGGTATAACAGCGATTTTACTACAAAAGCACTACAAACTGTGGTTAGTGTAAACCATGTTAACTTGATGTTTACCATGGTTTAACTACAATAACTTACGTGTGTGTGTGTGTGTGTGTGTACTTGTCTATGCTAGATAGTAAAAACTGACATTTTTTGAAATTGTGAGGATTATTAAAAATAGTAAATTATGTTTATCTGAAAGTGTAACAATGCAAAATGTTTTCTGTAGGTTAGGGTTGGGTTAAGTTTGGTCAGTATAAAATTAATAGAAGTCTATGGAAATTCCCCACAATTCACAGAAACAAAGTGTGTGTGTGTGTGTGTGTTTTACTTATAGTAAAACCATGGCAGATTTGTGTAATGAGGGTCCCATTCAAGCCATGTACAAAACATTGCATTTAGCAGCTGAACGCACACAAACATCACCTCAAAGTCGTTAGGAGTGGGAAGCTTGGGATTTTCTTCAAGCCTGTTGGGGTTGAAAACATGTTGGACAAAATGGATGTCGCATAGATTAATGGTAGCCTAAATTTGTGAATAAAAAATAAATAAAACTATCAATACACAATAAAACAAGTTGCATGTACAATAAATCATAGTATCGTGCAATTACAATAGAATATATGATGATTAAATTTCCAGCACCGTCTTAAACTAAAAGCAACACCTTGTTGAATCTATGTTTGAGTATATATATATATATATACACACACACACACACACACACACACACACACACACACTGGCCACTTTATTAGGTACACATACTAGTACCGGGTTGGACCCCTTTTGCCTTCAGAACTGTCTTAATTCTTCATGGCACAGATTCAACAAGGTGTTAAACATTGCTCAGAGATTTTGGTACATATTGTCATGATAGCATCACACAGTTGCTGCAGATTTGTCGTCTGCACATCCATGATGATGAATCTCTCGTTCCACCACATCCCAAAGGTGCTCTATTGGATTGAGATCTGGTGACTGTGGAGGTCATTTGAGTAAAGTGAACTCATTGTCATGTTCAAGAAACCAGTCTGAGATGATTTGAGCTTTGTGACATGGTGCATTATCCTGCTGGAAGTACATCAGAAGATGGTACACTGTAGTCATAAAGGGATGGACATGGTCAGCAACAATACTCAGGTAGACTGTGGTGTTTAAACGATGCTCAATTGGTACTAAGAGACCCAAAGTGTGCCAAGAAAATACCCCCCCACAACATTACACCACCAGCACCAGCCTGAACCGTTGAGACAAGGCAGGATGATCCATGCTTTCATGTTCTTTACACCAAATTCTGACCCTACCATCTGAATGTCGCAACAGAAATCCAGACTCATCATGTTTTCAATCTTCTATTGTCCAGTTTTGGTGAGTCTGTGTGAATTGTATCCTCCGTGTGCTGTTCTTATCTGACCGGAGCGGCACCCGGTGTGGTCTTCTGCTGCTGGAGTCCATCTGCTTCAGGGTTCGACGTGTTGTGTGTTCAGAGATGTATTCTGCAGATCTTGGTTGTAACGAGTGGTTATTTGAGTTACTGTTGTCTTTCTATCATCTCTAACCAGTCTGTCCATTCTCCTCTGACCTCTGACATCAACAAGGCATTTTCATCCACACAACTGCCGCTCACTGGATATTTTCTCTTTTTCAGACCATTCTCTGTAAACCCTAGAGATGCTTGTGTGTGAAAATCCCAGTAGATCAGCAGTTTCTGAAATACTCAGAGCAGTCCGTCTGGCACCAACAACCATTCCACGTTCAGTCACTTAAATCCTCTTTCTTCCCCGTTCTGATGCTCGGTTTGAGTCGTCTTCACCACATCTAGATGCCTAAATACATTGAGTTGCTGCCATGTGATTGGCTGATTAGCAATTTGTGTTACCAAGCAATTGAATAGGTGTACCTAATAAAGTGGCCGGTGAGTGTATATATAGGTCACTTTGTATATTTTATAATATCAAAAACGCTCCAGATATATTTTCCAGTATGGGAAGATGTGTGTATGAATGTGAAGCATTTGTCCTAAAGCTATGAGGGAAACAGTAATGCGTTTGTCATGAGGGGTCATGAACACTGAACACTCATAGTTAGTGTATTCCCAGCATTCCCACTCATTACTGCAGCAGTGCAGTGATTTATACATGCGGCTGGGATTATGTACAATGCCTAATGTGCTTATGATTTAAACTGCTCTTGAGGACGGTGGTCTGTATATGAATTCATATTTACACAGCTTGAATTGCACTTCCCTGTAATGTCAGAGTTTTTCATAATTTGCTTCCAGCTCAGTGATAGAGCGCTGAACGAGGAGCGCACTGAAACAGACATACGTGTTTGTTAAGAAACGTTTAACCTGACAGGGAAGGAAATCGCAGGAGGCCGTCGTCCTGAGGGCTTGTATGCAGTCAATTCAGCACATTTATCAAAGTCACCGTGCAGGGGCTCATTTGTAGCACAGCTGTTTCTATATATGATGTGTTGAATCGCTCAATCAGACGAAAAGCCAGGACGACTTGTGTCTAAAAGCCCTGAAAGACCCGTCCTGGGAAGGTATAGCGTTACACGATGGGTGTGACTGCAATCCTCTTACGTCCCCATGTGCACCATTTGCAATTCACGCAAGAATAAAAATAATATAATTTTCTCATTAACTGATGAGCAAAGCTTGAAAACACGCATGCATGAATGAATTTGGATGGTAACCTTTTTAATGCTCAAATGCTGGAACAGCATGTAAATAATGGGAATATTAATTTTAGTGTGCGCGACGAGACAGAATGGAGAAGATCATAGACATTGAAAGGGTCTGGGTGGCATCGTACGTGTTTGTGTAAGAGGAAGGGAGATTTCAGTGGAGTGATCTGGCTGGAGAACTAGTAACCTGATACATCACAGCAGTGATCAGTTGAGACTGACATGACATAGTGCTGTGCGATATGACGATATGTATCGGATTGACGAAATAAAAAGTGTATTGTTTCATATTATGTTCTATCGTTTATATCGTGGTGTCGCAAAATACATTGTTTCCGGTAAAACCTTTTCATCATTTGAGTGACTGATCTTTATACGCCGCCCACCACGAGACGTGACGAGAGACAGAACGAGCACAAAACCAGGAGCTCGTTACTAAACGAGGACTACATCTGTAGCACGGTCACGCGTTTTTAAGCACTGCAGTTTAAAACAACCGATTTTAAGCCGTTGAAACACAATCAACAGAGCTATATGCGTGCGCGTCTCTTTCTGTGTGAGAGGAGCGCCTTTTCTTTTTTGCCGACTTTGAACAATTACATAAACACACTTATATGCGTCAGAATCCCCGTCTTTGCAAGTATCCTCATAAACACAGTGATTTAGGTCTTAAGAGAGAGTAAACGGCAGAAAGAGAAACACAATGTAACAGTGTATTAGATCCGGACTTCACTCTTAAAGGGGAAGCGTTCCAATATTCATTCATGTTAATCACAGAACATCTCTCACTGCCTCGACTAAATCACTTTTGTGACTTTAATCAGAATAAATAATGATATATATAGAATCTATACATAACACACGTGTTAATTATATCTATCATAGATAGATATAATTAACACAATGACTAATTAATTTACACAATGTATGTAGTGTTTCTTATTTATTGTAGTTTTTGTTCTATTGCTTGTAATTAGTTTCTTATCCTTATTTCATCACGGACTGTTTATTTATCTTCAGTGAGGTTGAGTTTCTCTCTTTAGGCTTGTATTAGTTTGATATTGACATCGGTGACAACGATTATGAAAATGATATGGTATTAAAGACCTAACATTTTTAAAAGAAAAAAAAATCACTATCGTGATATTGTTATCGTGATATAAAATTTGTCATATCGTGATAAAGATTTTGGTCATATCACCCCCTAACATGACATTGAAAGCGCTGGTGGAAAAACCAAGTGGCCAATCAAAATCATGATTCCTGCATGATCATACTTTACTTGTGTCGAGCAGAATAAAACTCAATCTATTTATTTTCTTTATAAAAGTTTCTGGTCTTGTTGCAAATGGTTCAGCAGTGCATGTCATTTCAATGAACATGTTTGTCTTCATCATTCTTCATAATAAAATAACTTGCTCTGCCTCTGAAATTACATGGCATTTCATGTAACACCTGATATTAACAGTCATTTAATGCATGTTCATTTAATAAAGGTTCTTGGTAATTCCTGGTATCCAGTGCATTTTGTGTCCCCAAAAAAGATCATGCTCTATTGCTGATTAATCTAAGGATTATTTAGAAATATTTTACATCATTTTAAACCACCAAATCACAATCCTCCAGGCGTATCTAATATAGTTTCTGTAATTATTACATTTCATTTGACAGTTAAAGTTAACAAACAGTCAAATATCTTTCTAGTCGTTTAATGTGGTTCATTTAGTAAAGATTATATTCAGCACCTTTTGTGTCTCCAGTAAAGATCTTGCTCTTATTATTGAACAATATCAGTTTTAAAGACATAAGTAACGTCATCTGAACTTTAAACATATTGAAGTTGATTAAAAAATATTTTGAAACATTTAAAAAATATCGAAATATCATAATTTCCCTCTCTCCATGCTTATGTATCGCAATTTAATTATAAACTATAAAACACATACAATAAGTGATTTGTTTCTTCTTCTGGTATATCAGCAACTCTTCTCAAATGTTTCTTTTTTTTCTTCAAAAACTATAATTGAGATTTTAATGTCAGTTATTTTCCACTACTGCCTATTTAATTGTAGCAAATAAAAATTAATAACCTTTATTACATTAAATAAAGACCATCTCTGGGATTTGTGGTGAACTTTAGCCTCTGTGTCCTTCTCAAACGTGTATGCTGGTAATGATATTTCATATTTACATTTGATTTAAAATAATAAAATACAATTTTAAATTTTGACTAGTGCCTCTAAAAATAGCATTTTGTAACCCAGTACAAATAACCTTTTTTTTATAATGGTATTATTCTTACACCTCGAATACACCAGTCGATTTCTTTTTTTTTTCTTTAAACCACCAAATATTATAATTTCACTATGTCTTCATGCTTGTGTATCACATTTTAATAATGCAAACAACATTTGGTGATTTTAGTTTTTTTCAAATGTCAGGTATATCAGAAACACTTTTCTCTAATGTGCAGTTTTTTCTCATTATTGTTTGGTAACATTTATAATTGATGACTTAGTGCCCCTCAAATTATCATCCACTTTAAATTTAAGCTAAAGAAAATATGCAATAAAATCAAACAACCCACTGGTATAGGAGGTGAACTTGACCTTTAACCTCTGGGTCCTGGTCAGAAGTGTGTGTGAATCCCTCGCAATCCACCGCAAACGATTCCGATCTGAAACAGATTCAAACGCTTTAGTTTTTCTGTGCAGTTTCACTCATGGCATGACAAAAGTAAAACGGCTAGCCGAGAAGATGTTTTCCAACTATTAAAAACACTAAGCGTGTTTGTCATCTTTATTATCTCTGTGTTGGGATGCAAATCATCCCTGACTCGAGCTGCTTTTCCTGTGACACGATGGCCTCTAGTGGAGCTCCTGCAATCGACGGCCCTTGCCAGACCCAGCTGGCTTTGACATTAACATCAGGCCGTGACTGACAGAAACCCCGGCCTTGGGCTCGGGCCCCTGGGGGCCACCACAGTACATTCAGCTCTCCTTTTGGCCTGTTGATTTACCGTCCTCAGTGGCCGTGCGTTGATCCATTTCCCCTTTCAGTTTGCTCACAGGGCACCCCAAAAACCGTCCCCCAGCAATATATTTGCTTTATGATTTCCTGAGGAGCCCGTGAAGGAAAACAAGCACCTGCTGCAGTTAATGCGGGGCCCGGTCCGCCTCGGTCCCGGGCGATTTGAAAGGGGCCAGTGTGTCGCAGGCCTCGATGTGGATCTTACATCTGTGGCGGAGCAGCGGGAGGACGGGACAGCGTGTGTCCGTGTAACGTGCCGGTCACTGTTTGTGCACGGCGTGGAGCTGACGTTCATAAGGCGGTTTACGGGAGCTTTACGTGAGGGTGTATGATTTTCCACGGCTCTCCGTATCAAAGGTGCTTTTCAGAGATAATATTTATGAGACCTCCAACATTTCTGCTGAGGTCAGAACAGGATACTGAAATATTCTGACCACTCCAAACTATTTATTGCCTAAATATAATCCACCAATCCATCTATCTGTCCCAACATATTCAAAAATAACCATCAAATCCAACATAAAAGTTTGTTTTGATAAACTGCATTTAAATGACTTAATCTTCATTAGACCTACTGATATATAAACAAGAATGATATAGCGGTGTCATTTTGTGTATTAACAGAATCAAATCAAATGTTATTTTATGAAATGACAAACTTGAAATTACTAATTATGAACTTTTTTTTTTTTACTTCAGTTTAAGTCATAATCGAATAAAATGAATTTATATTAACTTATTTAAAATGCATATATAAGCTATTTGTAATAAATTATATATATATATATAAATATTATATTAATTTTATATTATAAATTATAAATGTTATGTTTATTTTATATGTATTAATGTGCAGTTATTTACTTTAGCTTAAGTTGTGTAATAATCAAATACAATTAATTATTAATATCAACTTACAGGTATATAAGTTGATAAGTTTATATATGTTTATTTATTTATAAAAATTACGTATTAATTTCATTAAAATGCATATGAACTTTATTTTTAATAAATGTAGATATTTCATATATATATATTTTTTTACTAGATTAGATTTATTTTACTAAACTTATATATTATACATATATTTAAATTCACAAAAAAATTAAGTAAAAAAAAAAATCATGATACATATATTTATACAGTATAATAGTGTGTGTGTGTGTGTGTGTGTGTGTGTGTGTGTGTGTGTGTGCGCGCGCGCGAGTGTGTGTGTGTGTGTGTGTGTGTGTGTGTGTGCGTGTGTGCGCACGCACGTGTATTGTGTGACTGTGGCTCTGCTTTCTGTCCTCCATGTGGTAATGCTTTTGTTGTATAAGTAGGATCTGATTTGATGACCCTGAACTGCTGCCTTTTTCAATTCATGTCTGTTTAAGCGTTAATGGATGATTGTGTTCTGTCAGGACCTCACGTCGCCCTCTGACCGCTCACTGCTAAAGGAAAAACCATAAATACATGCGGTCCAAGGAAGAGATTCAACACCATCCATCCTGTCCTCCATGTGGTAATGCTTTTGTTGTATAAGTAGGATCTGATTTGATGACCCTGAACTGCTGCCTTTTTCAATTCATGTCTGTTTAAGCGTTAATGGATGATTGTGTTCTGTCAGGACCTCACGTCGCCCTCTGACCCGCTCACTGCTAAAGGAAAAACCATAAATACATCCCGGCCGCGGTCCAAGGAAGAGATTCAACACCATACATCCTCGGCCTCTCATTGCATTACCGTATGGACCGCTGAAATACAGAGAATGACATTTGTTCATTTCAGCACAATGTGTTCAGGCCGTGACCAATTAAAGAATCTGGAACAATCATATTGAAGAATTCTATTCCCCTCCGCCATATTGTTATTCAAACAATTCGTCCTCCTCTATTTCAGGAACACTCAAACGCACACCGTGCGTCTTCCTTAATGCCTTCCCATTTCCAAAGAGTGTTATTTGAGAATGTCAGTTGCGAGCCTAATTTCAGAATAATCTCACCTCGCTAATGCAGCCCAGGAGGACGTCCAGCTTTTCCTCATGCCGTTGTTTTATTGCGCTCACATTTTTGGACTCGGCAGATCTCATCAGTAGCTGTCCACAGATGTTGGCCCAACTCTACACTTTCCCTTGGAACGGGCCCAGCGGTAAATGGAAGCTATTAGGTCAGAAGAGAGGTGAATTCACAGAATTATGGGATGTGTGCATGTGGCACTGTCTGTTATTGCCGTCACGTGTTTAAGTAGCTTTCAGTAGTTTTCTGAGCAGAATATGGCTCATACTACAGTGTTTATGTTCATGTACCCATCATATGAATGAATGAATGATGCATTTATATAGCGCTTTTTGTGTATTGTTGTACACCCAAAGCGCTTTACAATCACGTGGGGGTCTCTCCTCAACCACCAGCAGTCACCATCATAAGTGGCTTATATTTTTGGAATATACAAATAATATTAGTTACAATGAAAAATGGCTCTGAAAGTATTTCCACTCAGAAACTACTAATACATTTCACAGAAAAAGCAAGCAACACGTTGAATTAAACATGAAGTTTTAAAGTAGAACTAGTATTTTATTGCAAAACATACTCTAACAATATTTTAATTACTATTTATTTTATATTTACAGTATAGTTTATTTTATCAAAATATCACAAAGTGAATGTTGGAGTGATTTTTAAATCAATCTTTCGGTAACACTATTTTAGGGTCTCTTAACTAGTTGCTTATTAGCATGCATATTACTAGAATATTAGCCATTTAATAGTAGTAATTAAGCACATATTAATACCAATACCTAAACTTAACAACTACCGCACTAGCTATTAATAAGCAGCAAATTAAGAATGTATTGAGGGAAAAGTTGTAGTTAATAGTGAATAGTGTTCCCTATTCTTAAGTATTACCAATGTTTCAAATAAACTTTTTCTCTATTGATGATAGTTTCCTGTTAATCTTGTTAAATCACTTTATATTTAGGAAAGTTTTAAAGGAGTTATATAATGCTACATGCACTTTTACAAGTAGTTTGAACTGAAATGTGTGTTGGCAGTGTGTGTACACAACCACCCTATAATGATAAAAATGATTTTTTTTATCTACTATAATCTTTACCCCTTTCTCAAATCGAGCCGTCTGTCTGTGTGACATCACACGGACGGAGGCCCCTCCCACGATTGTTTGATTGACAGGTGTGTTTCAGCACAGACTGCACTGGTGTCTTTCCTCAGACCCGCGCTGAGTGAGCGGTCATCAGTTATTTCACCGCCGGAGCAGATGTAGACAAGAATGACTCCGAAGCGATTGAGGTGTTTTGTTGTTGGATGTAATA